>WMED01030678.1:0-10061 GCA_019650415.1 Pipa parva | reverse complement strand
GCTCTTGCCGAGACTGGAATCCCTTTAATGCGCTCGCTGATGCCCGCGTGCAGGACATCACTCCGTGAACACTCCGCACCTCACTTCATAGTATTGTGAATTCCCCTAAATGTAACAATATTTAGAAGAATAGTTTAATTATACAACAATACTAATCAATTTCCTTTCAATCTTAGTATGTACCAAAAATGTTTATTTAAGATTCTGTCAACAGGTTTCTAAATGTGTAATAATGTATGTAATCATTCATAATCTTGGGGTTACCCTTTTGAGACACAGCGTAAGCAAATATTTATGTCCTTTATTAGAAAACAAAATTCTGCTTATAGGAAAGTGGTCTGGCACCAATAAATGACAGCTTCTCCTCAGGGACATGTTTTGGTAAATGGGGCTTACTTTAATAGAGAAGTTAAACTTCCGAAAGCTATTTCCTAGTCACTGACACTATTAACTGTTAACTATTAACTATTAAGTGTAACTAAACTGTCACTATAATGTGTATTATACTGAAAGGTCACCGTTTGGCAAAAGGAAACACTGCAAGGAAATTTTATAAATCATCCAAACTGCATTATTATTATTTGTAAGCTATTTTCTTCACTGCTGCCATTTTGTAAGTAAATAGGTAGTACCCACAATCATGTGGTACCAGTATCATATCTTGGGGGAGGAGATTTGATTGAGTATGCTCAGAATTGGGCACTACCCAGGGCAAAGGCAGAGGGGAGACACTTAAAAAAAAAAGAAATTAAATGTACTGCCTGGCATTTCTGGAGACAGTTTAGGTAAACTACTGGTTGATTCTGGGTAATTAGGTTAGGTTAATCTAATTTAGGCTAACCTGCAAACAGACATTCTTTATGATCCTTTAGTGGCCCTTTAAATAAATGTTTTTGAAAGGTTGTTTGATTATTTGATTATTTTTTTTTTATTTCTTCAATTTGTAAGCATCTTACAGGGGGTCCTTGCCTTGAATCTGCTGGAAAGACTAATAGGATTTACAATTCTGAGAAATCATTTAGAAACTTGTAGGTATAGAATCTCAGAGACTTGCTGCCACCTGCTTCTTTCGGATTGTCTTTTTAGAATTGTCAAATCTGTTGATCAAGTCACAGACTTGAGATTCAACATTGAGGAGCTGAAAAGAAAGAGAGAAGTGATTTCTGCAAGAAAGTACCTATAAAATAAAAACGCTGAAAATAAGTAAAAATACGCACATTGCAAAATCTGTGTGACAATTAGATTGCCTAATAAGTATCGCCAACTTATATATATATATATTTTTTTAAAAAATAAGTAAAAAAATTTATTCACGGTCATTACTCAAATGTCTAATTAAGAACAATTTTCTCGGCTGATGTTTTTTGAATAACACCCCATACTTGTGTTTCTTTTGTCAGTCTATGTTGGCATATGTTTTTGAGCTAGTATATATAAATAGTCACAATTATGTATAAAGACATAGATATTTTGTACCTGTTATTAGTGCTGTTTTCTCAAAATGAACTTGTTAATGTGACCACATAAGACCTGCTATGTGCACTGTTTTCAAAATTACTTTCATCCTTCCTTTTCTAATGTCAGACTAAGTTTTCATAGTCTTGTATCGCCAGTAAAGAACACAAAAAAGCAAATGAATTATCTGCTGCAGCAAGCGGGGACATGTCAGAAGGTGAGCCCCGATGAAGAGCTGAATCACAAGGAGCCAACAGATCATTTAACCATCTGCTTGGCTGGCCTTTAGCCCAAAGGTCAGATAGAACACTCTCTTTGATGCAAACGAAAAGTATTTTCAGGTGGCTGCTGTTGTGTCCACGTATAAAACAACTTAATACATACAGAAGGTAGACCTTGCATAAAAATAAGTTAATTGGTTCATTACCATTTTATTTTACTGACAAAATTAATATAGAAATTTTATCTGATAAGTTACTTTGTTGAAAATATGCACTAAAAGTCAATTAACTTTTTTTTTCTGAAGTGCTTGAAGTGGAAAATCAAAAATAAAAAAAATTTTGTCTGAAAAAGGTACAGATTAAGCACATCAATGATTAGAGGCCCTAAAGAATTGCCTTTATTCACTCTATAATACTACATATATTTATATGCTCTGATCTACTCTACTCTGCTCTTCTTTACTATTTAATTATTGTCATTAATGGGCACAAAGTAAATACAACAAAAAAACTTTGGGCAAGGGGTTGCTACCCATTTGACTTTGTAATTGAACACTTGGTTAAATGGTAATTTTTCTTGTCACTTGGGTATTTAGATGGTCAGTGGATTTTAACTGGATGCTTGGCCTTATACAGTAACAGCAAATGTTGGGGAATTGTTGCATGACCAAGACCGTTTTGGTGGATTTATTAACATACATCATAAGCTAAATGGGTCACTCCTCACTACTTGTTATCAACTGAACAAAAGTAGATTATCCAGTGTTAAATGTCTAGGCACGTACTTGGACTACAATCTTTTTTATGCATATACTGATAATGAAAGCAAGATGTAATGGTGCATGGTGTCTGTAAATGTCTAAAACGTAGGAACATGATATAATAATGCTGTGTACTAGTTTCTAATGAGCATGCTGTGCTGTATAGTGATGCTGAATATAGCCTTTTAATGAACAATGTGTCCATTATAAGCATGTTTTAAACTAATGAGTAAACTGCTTAACGATGCAGGCTATTTGTACCTTTTTCAAGAAATAGATTGGAACCATATCAATATATACACATTTTCCAATCACAGTGCACTGGATTTTCTTGTTGAATACAAAATAAAAAATAAAATATGCATGGTGTTTGAACTTTCACAGCATAACTCTTCATTTTGTTATCGGTCATGGAAGGTCAGAATTCACACTTAAAAGTAGCATGATAAATAATCTTTAAAATTACTAAATTGCTCATCTGGGATTCAGTTAGTTCTAGCTGCTCTGCTTTGCAAATTCTAATAGTACATTTAAATATATTGATTTGATATGTATTAAGTGTAAGTAAACCCTATTTATAAAGATTGCCCCATTAAAGTATTCTAAAGTGGAAAAACGATTAATAAAATCCTCATTTACCTCTTCACTCTGCAGCACTTGTTCTCTCTCTGTAACAGTTCACTTCTCTAACTGCATTTCCTTTAGTGTAGGAAGCCATGCCCCCTCCCCTCTCACACACTCTGTTCAACAAAATGACAGAATCTCTGTTGCATTTTTAATGAGACTGGGCCCATCTCAGATTACTTACATGCATGAGCACGCAGCATCACTGTGTGACCTCACTAGGGGTCAAGGCTTCTCGGCACTATACAGGAAATGCCTTTACATAGATTTGCTGCAGGAGCAGGGCTGCTTGATTAAGAGGTGCAAGCTCAAAAACCAAAATCGTTTTTATTTTCAATGTTTAAGTTAATGTTATAAACTATTATAAATAATATATATGTATAGTTTTGTCAATAATTTTACTTCCACTTTAAACATAGCCTATATGTTAGGGTACTAAATAATGAATGCATGCTCTCTGTGTTACCTTCAAGAAGGCAGATGCCTCCCATGGTCTCCAAATTATTATTTTTAGATGCATGCGTTGAAGTGGGAAACTCCTAGATTTTAACATTTGTTTATTTGACCTTCTTACTCAACAAAAAAAACTTTTTCATTGAAGTAATTAGTTTTCATTCAGTGAACTTCTGAGTGTAGTAGCAGTTACATAGTTACCTACAGTAAATACAAAGTAAGGTGCAAAATAACAGGCCCATTAGGTTTAACCTACTAAAAAAAATATATATTTGTCAATTTCCAGTTAAAAGCAACCATCAAATGTATAGATGGCAAGTTCTGAAAACTGATAGGTTTAGTATGAAAATTACACATGAGGAATTTACAGTTAGGTGTACAATCTTTTCAATTATCGTTTTCACAATGTAATATATTTAAATTCAGCATTGTGAAAGTCTAGAATACAATAGTCTCTGCAACTTACCATACTTACAATCTCTTCAACTCTAAGGTGTAGCAAATATTACCAAGCTTTTTATATTGTGTCAACTTTTGTTTTGGTGGAGTCATTTTAGTTGTTGAAGAAGTAAGGATAACAAGACCCAGTTCAATTTCCACATATTGCTTTTGCTTGGAGGGGAGACCCAATTGGTTGACAAATTGATCTTTTCACATAAAGTTGCAATATAAGGCATGAGCATATATAGAGATTTGAATCTATATTACTGAAGGCTATTAGGACATTGCTGATAAGTGTAAGGAGCAGAATCTAACAAAGAGAATTCCTCACCTGTAAGATTGGGATTTTACATCTTTTAAGTTTCTAAACATGATGCTTGTTCCTTGCAATGATTAGATTTCATGCCTTTGAGTTTAATATCAGAGTAATACCTTATATTGAATTAAAAATACAACTCTTTTTACCTTCTCTAATCCCTCATAATCTCCAAGTTTCATTTGTAGCTGTTTTTATTCCTTTGGAGTTTGTTGTTTTTTCATTGTTGAAAAAAATAATACCACATAATACTATATGTACATTGTTTTATAACATATAGATTGCTTAAAAATCATAGGCTACTGATTCTCAAACTACATTGCTTAGTTGTTAGTTATGTGATATGGTAACTATAAATGTGAGTTTACTAGGTTTGTCTTAATAAATATCTAACACCCACAAGCACCAGAAGTTATTATATAATATTATCACCTACAGTAGGGAATACTAGCCTGCTCAACACTCTTCATAGTGCACCACAAGTGATTGGGGGAACCTGGAAAATTAGATAGCTTGATTTGAAGGAAGTTTGAAATCAAAAGGGCTGAAATTGACAGAGACTAGTAATTTTAATAGTTTAAATGTTAGAAAATATGAAGTACAGTGGTACCTCGAATTACGAGCTGCTCAGCATACAAATTTCTTGAGATAAGAGCTGCGACTCGGACCATTTTCCTGTTTGAGATACAAGCTGAAATTTGAGATACGAGCCATTGGGGCCAGAAAAGAGAAATTCTGTATGTATTATTTTAAAAGGGAATAATTGATTTGAGATACGAGCTGTCTTGAGTTACAAGCTTGGTCAAGGAATGAATTAAATTTGTATCTCAAGGTACCACTGTATTTGCATTGGGTGGGTGTGTAGAATGGATTTCTACAAAATTCTGCTTTATTGAACACTTTCCACTGTTGACATCTCTCAGTTCAAATACATCATTTTCAGCAAAAACAATTTTGCTGAACTCTTTAAATACAACAAATTAATAAATGACCTCCTATATAGTATTGAAAGAAAACAGAACAATAACTGAGCAACAACACAGCACAAACTTCTAACATATACCTGATTTCTGCATTTAGAATATATATTATTTCTAAGAGAAGGCAACTAGCAAGAGTTGTCATTTTTCTATGTGTAGTAACTTTATACATTAAACACATTATGAGCTTGATAAACTTTTTTGGTTCATTTTTTTAATTTGTTTAAAATAATGCTACAATTTTATGAATAGGAAGCTGCTTAGTCAGTTGGTAGTTGAGAACTACATAAGCTAAAGCCTCTGCAATGTTCTAGATTTAATAACTGTTGGTTCAACTGTGTTAGACCAGAGTCAAATATCCAGTAGGTCACTTTTATGATATTAAAAGAAAAATGCTCCAATTGGAACTGTTTTAAATTGTTGTTTATTGACCTTTCCATATAAAAGGGTTACCTTCTATCTTTTTGAGAGGGAGATGTTATTATCCAAGGTACTAGTGTATTGCGCAGTAAAAAAAAAAAAAAAATCAGTCTATATCTATTTTATTTACAATGGATAAATATATATAAGTTTCCAATCTACTTGCTTTCATATTGCACATTTTTGCACAAATTATTATTAAAGTATCTAAAAACATTCAAACTAAAAGTGCAATTGTTTTTCATTATGTGTTTTCTTATTATTTTGATGACATTTCGTTTTTTAAATCTTATCTTTATATGTCTTTCCAAAGTTATTTGTGTTTTCTCTGGATTCTGCATTAGTCAAGTGTTCAATTATTTAATATTTTCTTGGATAAACAAGATTATACTGCATATATCTTAGCAAAAATCCAACTCACATGTCTCCAGGGAACATCCTGTTGTTGCAGTCTCAGGGTAGATCTAAAATATATAAAAAACATTGTGTTTATTTAACAGGTACACACAAATAGTATATCCATTTCAGATGTAAATTTTAACATATACCACCTATAATGGGGGATATTGACTAAAGTCTGAATTGTCTCATTAAAGGGGAACTATAGTCAAAATACATCTTTACATATGCAATACTATACCTTAGTGAGAAGTGTTTCTCCCCAGTAGTTTTTTAATGTGATGCAGAATGGTTGAGTTGGCAGCATTGATAAACTCCAGCACCAGGAAATGTGCGTGTCATGTGTGCTGGCCAGATTTTCATGAAAAGGTACCCTACTTACTACTTAGCACATGAGCACAAGTTACCTTTCCCTCTGTAATCTTCTGTAAACAAGCTTAATTTATACAGGTAAAAGGTCAGCACAGTGCTTATCCAATAGCAGTCAGGTAGCTTTTTCTTCTCATGTTGCCTGACTTGCAGAACAGAAAGAGGAGGGGAAGTGGGAGGAGGAAAATGTCAGCTCTCAGGAAAACTAATTAAGGGAAACAAATTGCAAGTATTATTTCTTCCCTAAACTTTTTTTTTAATGATTTGTGTCAACAATTGGCTTAGTATAAAGGAGTTTTATATGCATGTGTGAAGTTATATCAGCACTATAGTGCCCCTTTAAGATGTGAATTCACCACATCACCATATTCGGGTATTCAGCAAACTCTGTGATGTGTTGAATTCACCAGCTAATGATGGTCACACACTACACATTAGGCTGCTACTGATGCAGTCGCGACTTTACTATGGTTATATTGTCACGGTTGAGGATTTGCTATGGGAATCCACGGTTTAATCAGTAAGGAGTAGAGAATCAGGGCGCAGCCACCCCAAGTGATGAGAATTTACTTTGACAGTCAAATTTTCACTTCAATAACCCCCAATATTTTTTCCTGGAAATTAAAATACAAGATTAATATGGTTATGTTATACACATATAAAACTGTTGCTGGTTAACAACCCTTTTTCAACACAAATCATGGGATAATGGGATTAATGTTGTAATATTACCATCTTGCATCATTATACTCTGAGTACACTGCATTTCTTTGTTGTGCATCAGATATTAGTGAGGGAAAACTGAAAGGTAACAAAAGAAGAATTTCTTTATAGAGAGGATCATGAACATATGGAATAACCTACAAAGCTGTAGTCACTCCTAACAAAGAAAGGTAGTATGAAAAGTACCCACCAATGAGTTGGAATGCCTACCTCTGACATAGGAATCCTATATAAAATAGGATAATAGTTAATAATATGACCATGATCTAGAAGTCCCAGGTGATGGACCAACCACTATTCACTGAAGTTTGCCCTGCTACATCATTAATTGTCACTTTGTAACATCAGGGAATCAGTGTACTGTTTTGTTATATAATTTCTACTCACTATTCAAAAACCATTTAAACTTCAAATATTTCCAAGTGGTACTATTCAGTTGCAATATACCTAATGTAGGGATAGTTCCCTTGTGCTGTTTCACTTTAAGTATAGCCTTAATTAAGTGGTACTTTTTGTCTGTATTATGAAGAATTGGCAATCCTAGACAAAAAGAATAATGTGTCCTCCTTTTCTTACAATCCTTAGTATTTTTGCTGGTTGAGTAAAACACTATTTTGACTCAGCCTGGAGTTTGCATGCATCCATTTGTCAGGATTTTCCCACAGCTAACTCAGACTCTCAGGATGATAGGCCCTGCTTACATTAGGAGTACTGCCTGTACCTTTAGTATTGCAAACAGGAACAGTTTTTTACACAGCACACCAAACAGGAACTTCCAACACTTAATTTGAGGTATCACACTTGCTCAATACATTCAATAGGTTCAGGGCATATTTACCCTTACTTTAGCACAACAAGAATTCAGAAGCAGCTCTCACCCTTCTGGGTACAGTGTGGACATTCCAACCTCTGGATACATCATAGGGAACTCCCTTGTAACATCTGAGACCTGACAAAGCCTTAGTCTTTTTCACCCCAGTGTGTACTGACATCTACGGATCTATGGGACTATCAACCTAAAAAGCCCTTATCACTTGAGACCCTGTTCTAGGTATCTGGGAGTCCTATACCATCTGCATTCCTGTTGGAAATAGCCACTCTTCTGTAGATTAGGGCTAGCTATCACTCTTTGGAGGAACCCATAGCTACCCATAGCTGCCTGCAGGCACCTTCCTCCCCTGCTGGTGGAGGATCCAGATTCCAAAGACCAACTCAATCTATGACATATACAATACATTCTTATAGAAATTAATACCTTACTCCACTAAATGGAGATATTAAATTCTTAACACAATATCACTTTAGCAGACACACATTGCTAAAGTGCTCTTAATATATAAGCACTATAAGGAAATGAAATCTTACCATTTACATTTTCTTACAAAACCATTAGATTTCGTAGCTACAGCTAATGAACTGACAAGTTTACTATCTATTAACATTGTTTTTAATTAAACTATTGGCAAAATAAGAATAATTACAAATCAAACTAAAAATGTTTTCTTTAAAATTAAAAAAATTCAAATTCCTCAAGCATGTCATCCAAGCAAACTAAAACCCTCGATATAAAAACTTGAATTCATTCATCAGAGTAAACATTTCAAAGCTCCATTAAATAAATATTAAATATGTATTGTATTTCTCAGAGGATCATTTATTAGTTTCCTCCACCTTCATTAGTTCTTTAGATGATTGTTTTAGTAGAGTCTGGTAAAATATTTTAGATTTAATTAAATATGGGGCAGGGACCTCATGGCCTGGCAATTAGTGATGTATCTTCATGGTATTATGCTTGTAATTTACTTCACTTATTGTATAACATGTTAAGCATTTTCCATTATCTGTATTCTAATTATATTGTTGAATTTTACAGAGCTATGCAACCTAGAGGCACCTTATAAATAAAAATATTCAGTACATACACTAGCACTGGTTTTCATGTCTATAATTTTATTTTTAAACAACTATTTATTCAAAATTTTTAAATTTTTATTTTCTTATTTAATTGGCATCTATAGCCAAATGAACTGACACTTTATGCTATTGCACTTGTTACCCTCCTATCTGTTTATGTAAGTCTTCCTCCTGTTTACATTGTAAACTGTATGGGGCAGGGATCTCCATCCTGTTGTTTCAATCATGATCTGATCCTACTTATTGTTGGATTGTACAGCGCTGTGTAACCTTGTGGAACTTTATAAATAAAAATATACATGCATACATACATATATTTACTGTAAATTACTCTTGGATGTGTCTTCCTATTTGTAAATGTATAAATGAAATCTGGATGATTAGTTACTTATTTTAGAATTAGAGTTCGCAATAGACAAATCCCTTGACTTTGTTATTGGCACTAGAATGGAATTTGAATTTACAGTGGTATGTGGCAACACTAACTCACAACTAATTAAATATCTCTGTATTGTCTAGAAGTATGTTTTAAAATAAACATTGAAGATTATGATACATTTTAGCTGAACTCAAATAAAAAAGGTGTTAACATTACCCAAGATACTTGAACAATGTAGGTTTTTTTTTAAAAAAGTGATAGTAAAACAATTATTTTTATTTAGGTCTCTAGACTACTTTCTGAAGAAAGTATTTGAATTTTTACTTATTAGTTAATGTAGAATTGTATTATTTATTTCTTACTTAATCCTTTAAAATTGAAGTCACTGCCTTAAAAAAATCACAACCAATGGTACACATTTATAAAACTCTAACATATTACTTTAAAGGGCAAACATGGATTTTTTTGCACTATTTTAATTGTAATGGATTTCTTTCTTTATTTTCTTTTGATTTTGTCATTTGTCCATCAGGAGAATATTACTTCATGGAGTCTATGCGTTCTTTATTGGAATATGGAGTCTATGCGTTCTTTATTGGAATATGG
>WMED01030676.1:0-10061 GCA_019650415.1 Pipa parva | reverse complement strand
TGTCATTCTTTTAATAAAAGAAAACTAAAATTTATGTCATGTTTACAATGCCCATTCTAAAAAGGCAAAATTGGTAGGATTATCAGCTACCGTGTACAGTAACTGAGCAATTCATCAACAGAGGCAATGCTTCCAGGGGTCTAGCAACCCACAGCAACCAATCAGCATTCATGGATTCAAGGAAACTAAAATTCAGAAGGACCAAGGCGGTTATTCTCTAAAGTTCAAATTCAATTGTTGAATTCTCAAACAGCGGATTCTCATAGCAAATCCGCTACAGACAATTCTCCTTTTGGAAAGTTGCAGCTGCGACAATATTTCCATAGCAATGTCGCAACTGCGACAATATTTATGAAGACGTGACTGCGACAGTAGCAGTCTATTGTGACTGTCTTTAGCTGCCAAATTCACACCTTTATGTGACAATTCGGACTTTAGAAAATAACCCCCTAATGCTGATTGGTTGCTAGGTATTATTAGATGTCTGTAAATCACTTGTCGATGAAGTCCCCTGCATCTCTGTGTATATATATATATATATATATATATATATATATATATATATATATATATATATATATATATATATATATATATATATATATATATATATATATATATATATATATATGGCTCATGCAGAATATTTCATTGATTAAACTAGTAAGAAAATAATATAATGTATGCAGTATTCAGAAACCTTGAGGAGTTATTGATAATTTATACAGGACTTCACAGAGTTAAGATTTTACTGGTAAGATTTATACTTATTTCTTAAAACTTTTTATTTTTTTTATCTTTTTCTGTCTCTTTCGTTTTTGCCCTCTGCCATTTGTGTGGAGTTTGACAGTTTACGTGACTTGCATGGTTACAGTTAGTCGTAAAATACCAAAAATATTGAACATTTTCCATTCTATTAAACAGAACTTATTTAACAAAGCCTCCGGGTATTTGCTCTCGGTAAAAACCTCACATTCAATTTGAAATTTCAATATCAACTGTAGTGGAACTTCACTTCTCAAAAAAAATAAATAAAATAAAAGAAGGGAGAAATCTGCTTTTCATACTTTTTTGGTCTAAAATAAAGTCAGGTGAAGTAAAGGTAATGAAAGTTGTGCAAATGGTCTAAATCGTTTATCGTCTTAATAAAAATCAGACGTGTAAGTTTGTAGGAGACTGCAACAGAATAAACTCGGTTAAAGAGAAAGTTTAGAAAATAATAATTAAAGCCCCTGGACTTCTTTCGTCATTTCCCAAGTTTCAACTGTTTCATTTAATGAAGAATAAATATTTTTCTGTTACTGATGACTTTTTGCTGCATTCCTGTATTGTCTCCGTCATAGTGGTATTGATCAAATCCAAATGTTTTTATTTCAATTTTTGGCATAGGGTATTATCTTCATTGTGACAGTTTCGGGGGGGGGGGGGGGGGGGGGGGGAAGAGATATAAAAAAGGTTGCCGCTGACTTTTTGATCCATTTTGCAGAGTGTTGGGTGAAAATCACAATCTAGCAGGGATCTGATTGGAGGAGCTATAATGTCAATCATCATTTACCCCCGCCCACCCACACTCGGGAATGAAAAGTCAGGCTGACAGGGAAGATGACCGAGAGAAAAAAAATATATAATTTAAAAAATGTTTATTTCATTAGTAGAACCTAAGTTAGTATTAGAGTTTTGAGGTGAAAGGTGCACTTTAACATGTAAGCGATGGCTTCTGTTGTGTGGGAATACGCCCTTTCAGAGGCAATAGGAAAACCAGGGAAAAACTATATTCTCCAATACGCTAACAGTCCGGGTATGAAATACTTCAAGAAATGGGTAGGTGGCGGATATGAAAGTTACAGTTGCTTACCAGCAAGTCAAGAAATTCCACCAGATCCTACAAACAAAAAAAAAAAAACAAAAAAAAAAAAAGAGAAATGTGTAAAAATAAATTCATCATATTTTGAACCTCATTTTGTCTGCCAGCTCCATCTATCTTACAATACCTCTAGATATATAGGAGCATGTTACCTTGCAGATATGCTGCTGGCTGTATTCTTCAATGTCTAAAACAAAAACAGAGACGAAAGGCAATTCATTGAACAGATCAGGCAATAACTTGACCCAGTAGATGGCTCTTTAGGTTTCCATTACTTATTAAGATTCAATTTATTGTCACTGGGAGTGTACGAGTACATACCAGCAAAAAGCATATTTACAGCATTTACTGGATACATAGGAGTCATAAAATTTCATCACAGAGCAAGAGAAATACGGATTATTGCAACATAATAATAATACTATAGTAAATTATATGGAAAATTATATTGTATTGTATAGATATTTCATAGAATTACATTAGGCTTGGGGGATAAGAGTTGTTGATGGTGACTGGAAGAAGACGTTTCTAAATGTACTCGTACATGATTGCAGGCATCTAAAACGTCTGCCATAAGGTAGGAGAAAGAACAAGTCCTGGTTTGGATAAGAACAGTCAAGAATATACACCCTGTACACACCCAATAATACACTATATACATAATACAATTATACACACCCAATAATATACACCCTGATAATAAAATACTATTAGGGAATTTCATTAACTGGGGCAATCATTTACAAAGGTCTATTAACCAATAGCAACCAATAAACAGGTTGCATTCTCTGGTATAAGAGAGCAAAACCAATGAAAGGAAGCTTCTGATTGGTTGGTTTAGGTTACTAGCTGATGTAAAGTTGATGAATTCCAAGTTTATTTTATTTTTTTAATTTTCTGCCAGTTTATTACTTTTAATGCATTAATTGTCCCATTTTTTGGTCTAGTAGTTTTGTATCATCATAATAATCAAATTTTCTTTCACTCAGCTTTTGCTAAAATGATTTTCCGCTCCAGATCAGGCATGAATTATTTACTTTTTTTTTTTGCATTTGATTTTATTTGCTTACTTTGGATATTTGATTTACTTATTTTGGGACAGTTGTTGAAAAATAGCCAAAACACAGCAAAAAGTAGTTGTAATAATGAAAACTATGGTTTAATTATAGCCCCATAGCCCTTCAGGGTCGACACTGCTTATGGGCTTATGTCTTTTGCAAGTCTCCCTCAATCTAAAAGTGGTGGGATCTGTGAATCTCACCTACTTTGGAACTACACAATATAAGACTATTCCAGCGGTTTTCAACTTACTTTTAGCCCCAACCCCACGTGATGACATCATCACGCCGAATGTAACGGTATGTGGGCAGACTGTCTGTATGACTGATATAAAGGATCGGTGTGTTTCAATGGTCATAGGCAACCCCTGTGAAAGCATTGCGACCCACAGGTTGAGAACCGTTGGCCTATACCCATTAACTTTTAGGGGTCATTCATTTAAGTATCAATTTGCCTAGCATAGTGTTTTGCATCTGTTTGCGTCACTACAATCAGGAAGACGCTAATTCACTTCTTCATTTTCAAGAAGCAGTGGACAGCAATAGATACAGTTGCATGCATAGTGCGGAGTAGTCAGTCAGCCAACAGTGCGATGAGAAGTCATGCGGAGTGAGGGCGAATTCGACAAGTGAAGGGCAGTGATGTCAGTCTCATCATATCCCACTAACTGTACTTATTTTTATATGTCACCTTATGCCTAGTTCATGTTTAGTAGTAAACTAATTTAGCTGCAGTTGCCATTGTTACTTTTGAATGAATAGTCGCATTATGCAACATTGGAGCCCTGCCATCAACTCCCTCAACTCCCCACTCTGATCTGTCGAACAGGTGAATTCAGGACAGTACGCCTTGCAGAATCTGCTCCTTCGACAGTCTCTGTCACATGCCGAATATCCAAATTACCTGTGCAATCGCTCACAAATTGATGTAAAGAGCTTTGCAAGTCCATGACTGGTGTAAGCATTGGAAGTGGTCGCAAATTTGTCACATCGCAGAGTTTGTTAAATAAGCAGAGTTGGAAAAGTCTTGAAAGGACCCTAGAAACCTGGCCAACATTTGTTTTATTAATTTTTTATACTCCAACCCCACCACCACCAAGAAACTAGGGAAGTAAGGGAGGGGTAATTGCAAAAAAAGAAGAAAATTAGGCCGCTATCAATCCTTGATGTAGTATTATATACCGGGTGCCAGGAGAAAAAAGCGTGACTGTTGCGATCAAAATACAAAAAATAGGTTCTCCAGCACTCCAATCCGTAAAATTCTATGCTTTATTGTGACCACATGGTCAGACGTTTAAAATCAATAAACCGGGTCATAAGGCCTACGCGTTTCGCGCCTAGGCGCTTAATCATGGCAAAAGACAACTTTAAAATCACTTTCTTAAATACTTACCGCTCTGTTAAGGCATTTCCGGTTGGCCACCTGTGCAATCATACAGCCCTGTAGTATCAGTAATTACCCTGTAACTTTAGTGGGAATTAAGGATGCTTTTACTCACGGTTGTTCCGTTACACCATCCGGGGGTTCTGAAGCTACATGGGCTCAAGTGGGCTGGACCGTGCATTCTATTGAACATGTGTTCCTTAAAGGCCAATCAGAGACCACCGCACTTAGCAGAACGCCTCCCACTGCTTCGAGCAATGAGAGACGAGTACATAAAGCGTGTTGGTACTTCCTTGCTGTATTGCAGACATTTTGTTGGTAGTCAAAGAGGGCGTGTGCGATGTGTCATCATTATGATCGACACCACTGCACATCACAGCACGCCGCCCACTTTACATTTGCACGGCTACCACTCCCATCAGATCTTAAAATCATTATAAACCTAATCTCTTTAAACTAAAAAAACGATCAATATGTGTGGAGTGGTGTCATATTCCAGCTTACCGTAGCTCAACCTTCGTGCCTACAGAGAGGATGTTAGACCAAGTGTCACAATTCATAATATAAGTTGTTAATGAGTACATTCTATGTAACAATAATGAATCAAGTGAATAAATTGAAATATATAAGTAAGGGAGGGGGTCGTCACTGACCCACTCCAGGGTAATTTCCTCAGTGCCTTTCTAAGTATTAATCCCCTTTATCTGAACACATTCCTTCCTACCACAATGGTCTATTGAAATAAGGGGAAAGGGAATCTCATATATTCCCTTGTAGTATATGCCCCTACTCTCTTGCTCAAGGTGAAGGCATAGGGGTCCACTGATCCCTACATATTCTACTTCCTGGTTGGGATGTTTGGATACTTTGTTTCCGGGTTTGGGTCATTTGGATACTTGCTGGTTTGGATTTTGAATTGTGTTTTTTGTATGAAATAGTCAAAATCTGAAAAAGATTTTAGGGGCAATTTTTACCATAACAGAGTCAAAAAGAAAAGTGATAATCTTTATCAATAACCTCCTATATTTATAATACTGACTGCAATGGAATAAAATAGTTCCTTTAAGCTGACCTGTTGGAGCAGAGGAATCCCCATATCCTTTCATGTCGAATGCAATTACTCGATAACCAGCATCAACCAGAGCTGGGATCTACACAAAGAGAAAGAATATTAAACAAAAAAAAACTATTTTGTATAAAATAATTCTGATTTTACAACAGCAAATAATGCTCAAGCTTACGCAACAAGGGTCTCATTGTCAAAAAGGTGAAATCACCTGTTGAATTCCATCTATTTTTATGTCACCTTGTCCCTAGGTCATGTTGTCACAGTCAGTCGCCATTGCCACTTTTGAATGAATTATCACCTAACCCAACACTGTGGCCCTGCCACCCACTCCCCAATTCGACAGTCTGAAGTGGTGAAGTCAAAGAGATGAATCCGGAACAGTTCACCTAGTCACATTCGCACCACTCCTCTGCTTAGTTAATAGTAGAAGTACCTGTGCACGCGCATGTAAAGTGATGTGAAGAGCTCTGTAAGTTGATGACTATTGTAGATGCCTGAATTGGTTGCATATTCGCAGTATATTCAATAAGAGAACATGGGGAAATGGCAAATAGATGTGAATTCATAGCTCTACATGACTATTCAGACTTTTGAAAATGAGGCCCCAAGCCCTGTCATGCCTTTATTCCGTTAATAGCATCAATTCTTTTAAATCTTTGTAATTATTAAATGTGCAATTATGATCTCATTTATGTATGTATGTATGCCAATATGATTACTGATAAAAAAAAACTAGCCTAACCATAACTGCTACACTGCAAATGCAGGGTCTGCCAGCTTAAACCTCTATATTATAACACGAGTACCTTTGGGCTATAATGTTATCTTATCGAACTGCTGGTGCTAGTATCTCATGGCTGCCATATGCGATCCTTATTAAATATACAAATGAACCTGGACAAGTCATCCAATATGGGGGGGAATTCAGCAAGCAGCGAATTGAGCTACGATGCTTTCGGCTCACTTCACAAATGGTAGTATGCGCATGCTGGTGTCCTGCGCACGGATATCAGCATGCGCATTAAAGGGATTCCCGTCTCAGCAAGACCAAAAGAGTTGCCTCGCCGAGACGGGAATCCCTTTAATGCGCATACTGATGTCCACGCGCAGGACATCAGCAAGCGCATACTACCATTTGCGAAGTGAGCCGAACATATCGTAGCTCACTTCGCTGCTTGCTGAATTACCCCCCTAGTATTTGACTAGTTAGGGAATGTCACAAGGATCTGTTAAACTGTGAATACACAATCAGTGCTGGTTTTCACACATGCTCTGTAGAAGCTAGTGCGAAGACACTAGCTTTCTCAATGGGGGTGGGATGAAGCTAAAAAGGCTGTCTTGTAAATAATATAAATAATCAAGGTTTATTTTCTTGCATTATCTTTATTATTGGCCATAGTAAATATAATGTTGTATTTTACCACCCTGCTTTAAGAAGTTCATAGATTGCAAGGAAGACATCGGACTAGTTACCTGATATCTCCAGGAATACCAGCTTTCTGGGAAGCCATGACACAGGCAGATAACAGGACCATCACCTTGTTCTACATAATGTAACTTGACACCAGGCTAAAAAAAAAAAAAGAGAGAATAGGATTGTTTGTATATATCTTCATTTTACTTCAGCTTCACAGGTAACTAAATGCAAGCAGGTGTATATGGGCCAACAACAAAGCATCCAACCGTCCCAACCCAGCCACAAAGCATCCAACCGTCCCAACCCAGCCACAAAGCATCCAACCGTCCCATACCCAGCAACAAAACATCCAATAAGGATCCCAATACTTGAAACTCCTCACTGCACAAGCTAGTAGGGAATGTGGAATATTAGGACACAGGGGACAACTGTGTTTATTTTGTTATAGGGCACCCACCCAAACACAAATTGAGACTGAAGACCCTTAGTCAGGAACATGCTTTTTTTCCCCCCTTTTATTTAGGTTAGGTCTCCCACCCCATTACCAACAGTGACCCTTACCCATTGGGCCACTTAATACCTCCCACTATTCCACTGGAAAATGTGTCAGAGGGAATGGGAAAGGGGTCGTAAGCTTGAATACTATGAGGAATTATTGAAGTGGCAGTGCACCTCCTGGGAAATGGAAGTAAGCAAGCAGCAGTTGTCTTCAATACAATCAGTATCCTAAACTTAAAAGAAAATAAATACAGACATTTTACACAAACACAGACATTTCTTACAGTTCTTTTCAAAATAATATAGAGTGTCAGTATAAAGAGAAAGTAGGGGTGTCTATTTGGGATGCTTCCTCAGTACTTAGAGTGCAGAAGCAGACAATCCACTAGGTAACGTCTAGTGTCCATTTCTTACATTATTAGAACCTCTTTGCACCTCAGGATTCTTTAAAGCCTAACCGAGAAAGCACAGTAGGGGCAGCCAAGCATAACTTGAATGTAAGGCAATAAAATACAAAATGTAAATAAAACAAAAGGATTTAATAGGAACAAAGCACTTTACAGCAGGTACTACCAACCATGTAGGGAGAAAACTAAACCCCACCACTAACCTGAACTAGGACCTGAATCTAATATATTTTATGAGTATATAAATGTAGAGTTCTGAGATTGCTCCATGCCTAGCAATATCATGTAAAATGATCAAGGGATCACTATGAATTTGTACTAATCTGCTCAATATATACCCATGAGCCACTGTTGTACGAAGTAAACTCTGCATCCTGCAGTTAATAGTTGGTGTAACACATTCAAAATATGAAAAAATAAAAGTTGGTCCCAGTAAATGTGACCAGATGACCCTTCAAGAGCAGAAGTTTAACACAATCAATGCAATGCTTCCTCATTAGGATAATAAGAGACTACGATGGCAGCCCCCCACTGGCTTCTGGGAACTATTATAAGTGAGAAATGGTGACAAATAAAGGTGATTTTTATTGCCCTGGTGTGGAACCATCCATCAATTTTTATTACACCTCTGACCTCACACTAAAATATGACCCTGAACATTGTAAGTATTGGGATTTTTTTTAATGTATTCATGATCAATGTACTGGTAACTCAATGGAACTAATGGGCTTCTGTGTATTTATTTTCCTAAAAGATCTGCAAACTGCAAATCCACCTCTTCAAAAGGAAAGGGACCATCTGAAAAATTTGACAAAAGCCAGACTTATTTTCTTTTATAGAGAGACTAAATTGCAATGCATGTATCAGGAAGCGCTCCCTTAACTCTCTTAAAGGAAAACTATAATAATAACTTAAATATAGCTGAACACTCCCTGTACTGAGGCACAATAAGCTTTCATCTCACAAACCTATGCTTAGGATTGTGAGATGAATCTCTCCCCTCAAAATAGATCTGTGCAATGCACAGTAGGCCAGATTCATAGAAATTCTGGAGAGGGGTAGGTACTATGTGATGATCAACATCACACACTTAAGGAAGAAGCAGGCTGGTGTGGGGGGAGAGGTTTATCCAGCATAGGATTGTGAAATGATAGCTAATTGTGCCTCACTACAGGTAGTGTACTGATGCTGGGCACAATCAGCTATACTTAGGTTATTATTATAGTTCTATTGGGGCACTATAGTGCCGATATAACTGCACACATACATATAACACTCCTTTATACTAAGCAAATTCCTGACACAAATAGTTAAAAAAAAGTTTAGGGAAGAAATAATACTTGCCATTTGTTTCCATTAATTAGTTTTTCAGAGAGCTGACATTTTCCTCTCCCTCTCCTTTGTTCTGTATGTCAGGCAACATGAGAAAAAAAAAAGCTGCCTGACTGCTATTGGTTAAGCAGTGTGCTGACCTTTTGGCTGCATAAATTAAGTTGGAATGCAGGAGATTACAGAGGGAAAGCTGACATGTACACATGTGCTAAGTAGTAAGTAGGGCAAAAATGTATAGGGGAGGGTACTTTTTCAAGGAAAACTAGCCAGTACATGTCACACACACACTTCCTGGTGCAGGAGTTTATCTGTGCTGCCTACTCAATCATTCTGCGTCACATGAAGCAACTGCTGGGGAGAAACGATTCTCACTAAGTTATAGTACTGCATATGTAAAGATGTAATTTGACTATAGTTACCCTTTAAAGCCCAATAAGTGTCCATAACTTTTCTGAGCACTAAAAGGGAAGTAGTCTGTAAACAATGAAAATGCTGACTGTATGTCATAGCGACTGGGAAAATGAATTGCTTAAAGTGGATCTACTGATATATGGGTGTCAGGAGGGGGAAAGTGTCCCCCCCTCCAGAACATCCCCAAGCTCCACAGCCTTCTCACTCCAGAGGAGCTCATTGAGAGTAGTCCCAGTCTCCCAATGCACCCCTCTGTCCTGCTGAATCCCCAATATGGAGGTGCCCACCATCCTATTGTGTCAACACATGATGTGGCTATGAAGCAATGATGTCACATTGCCACTCCTTCATTTTTCCAAGGACGCCCATTTTATGGACAGCTAATAGTCTGATATCCAAGTCTTGTTTCTAGAGATATTAAAAACTTACCTTATAGGGTATAGATGCTTGGACTGGGGGAAAATGTGTGTAAGTGGGTTAGTAACTGGCTTAGTGGTAGGAAACAGAGTGTGGTTATACAGACACTGGGATACTCTTAATAGTGGGGTACCCCAGGGGTCGGTTTTGGGTCCTCTTCTCTTCAACATATTTATAAATGACCTTGCTGAGGGATTGCATAGT
>WMED01030673.1:0-10062 GCA_019650415.1 Pipa parva | reverse complement strand
AAGTTTGACACAAATAGCACTGACCATGGGGCACACCAGGCAACTTCACCAAGAAGGCAAATAATAGACAGCCCTCCAACATCTACAGAGCTAAAAGCAGTGCTATTCACATTACGAACACAAATACAATCACACATCTTCCAAGTCATGCTGTCACTAAAAACAGAGATGAAAAATATACATCTAGAGAACTACACATCTAGAAGAAAAAATTGCAAGAATTTGTGCCCTTACACAATGAGCTGATCAACCTCCACTAGATATTAGAGAAGGAAGTCCAAAAACTCAAAGACAAATTTGCGGACCGAGAGGACAAATCTCACTGGAATAACCTGCAACTAAGAGAAATACCAGAGGAGCTGCGACAAGAAGGCCTCAGGCCATACATCACCCAATACTTCAGAGAGCTAGTGCCCAAATTAGATGATCTTAAACTCACAATAAATAGAGTACACTGCTTATCCAATGATAAAATGGCACCAAAAGAGGCTCCAAGAGATACCATCCTCAGACTTCACTTCTACCAAACCAAAGAACTCATACAGCGGGCATACAAAAATGTACCACCACCATACACAGGAACCACTGATCTCTCTCCAGCCACACTGGAAAGGAGAACAGAATTTTGACAAATTACAATAGTGTTCAGAACCCAACAAATCAACTACAGGTGGACCTACCCGAGACTACTTGTACAATTCAATGACACAACAACCATAATCACATCACCACCACAAGGCCTCAATCCTCCAACTCTGGAAAATCAAAGATGTAACCACTGAAATCATTGAGTCACCAGAGCACTCCACACAAGAACAGACACAGAGAGGTGAACCTAACCTGAACACACAAACAGAAAGCAGCAGAGATGCGGAATACCATGTTTCAGAACAGAAGTGCTCCAGATAAGTTGTCTTGAAATGTCAGATATTTTAAAACAAATAGTTTCATCACTATTATTATACTGTTTATTACTTGCCCTCCCATAAGCTGAGGCAGGGAATGCACAGACATAACCCACTCTACACCCCAGTTATTTACAAGTTAACAAGTTTATATTCAAAGAAAGAAGGAAACTCTCTCAACTTAAGAACCTCACTATACACAGAATTTTATGCTTCAATAAAACAAGGTAAGCCCCCATCTACCTATATTAAGTACAGCTCTGATCAAAGTACACTAGCACTAAACATACACACCACAGAAACCCAAAAGAAGTTATAACTGCTACATCCCCCCCTTTTTTTATCCCCTTTCTGTCTAAACTTTGATAAACTATTGATAAAGGGGCACTATAGTGCCCAATATATATATAATAATATAATATATAGCCCAATATAACTGCACAAACACATATAAAACTCCTTTATACTAAGCCAATTGCTGACAAAAATAGTTAAAAAAAGCTTAGTGAAGAAACACTTGCTGTCTGTTTCCCTTAATTAGTTTTACTGAGAGCTGACATTTTGTCTTCCCCCTCCCAAGTTAGGCAACACGAGAGGAAAAAGCTGCCTGACTGCTATTGGTTAAGCAGTGTGCTGATCTTTTGGCTTCATTGTTTACATTTTGAAAGCAGGAGATTACAGACGATAAGTTAACTTGTGCGCAGGCGTTAAGTAATAAGTAGGGCAAAAATGTCCAGGGGTGGGAACCTCTTCCTGGTGCAGTGCTGCCTAATCAATCATTCTGCTTCAGATGAAATACCTACTGGGGAGAAATGCTTCTCACTAAGTAATAGCACTGCATATATAAGGATGTAATCTGATTATAGTTCCCCTTTAATTGAAACTGTTAACTATATTATTTGATTCTGTTTAAGGTTAATTTCAACAAGCTGTAAAATCTGTCACTAAATGTCAAAGGGCTGAACACAGGGTACAAAAGATCAATACTAAACAAAGAAATGCAAGCAAACAAAATTGATATTTATTTTGTACAAGAAACACATCTGATTGAAAAGTCGAATATAGCACCTCTTAACTATTACAGATAGACACCCAATCTAACAGCATCCTCATTCTCAAACAAAAGAGGTGTAGTTATATTAATCAATACATACTTACTGTATACACCAAAATACAAGAAACATACACAGACCCAAACTAAAGATACCTTATTATCCGATACACAATAATTGAGATAATGTTCACTCTCCTCAACATTTACACTCCTAACACTGCTCAATTATCATTTGTAAACAAAATACTGACTGAGGTTATAGCAGTAAAGAAAGGGAAAATACTAATAGGCAGAGATTTCAATATCCCCACTTCAGTGAAATATGACACCACAATACATGCCACACTAGCCACAATACATGCCACACTAGCTACAACACATGCCACACTAGCCACAACACAAAAGTCAAAATCATACCTACATAGGAAACACCCACTATCCAACTCACTTACTAAAATGCTGAAACAGAATGAACTACATGATATTTGGAAAACTCAGAACCCTCAATCCTTAGGCTATTCCTTTTACTCAAACAGTCCATTTAGAGTACTTACAGACAGATTACTAGTTAACAGACACCCACACACTGCAACAAGTAACAAGCACCTCAATCGGCACAATAACATGGTCAGAACATGCTCCCATATACCTACCCTTTGGCATCATAAACACAAAGAAAAATAACACAAGATGCAGACTGGACTCCACTTTACTAACAGACAATATAATTGAAAGGGAAAATTGAGTTAGCCATTACACAACACTTCCAAGAAAATAATACACAAGAAATTTCACCATCTACTCTTATGGTGTGCCCACAAACCCACTATTAGAGGAGTCTGTGTCCAACTTAAAGCACAATAAACAAGGCAAGGCAAGAAAAACAAAAAAGAATTACAAACACAAATAGACAAACTAGCACAACAACATAAAAACAGCAATCTAAGAAACTACTAGCACAGATACTACAGCTCAAAACAGAACTACAAGGATTGGAAAATAAAAAAATGATCCAAGCTCTCAGAGCAAACAAAACAGAGCATTATTACAAAGGTAACAAAGCTACTGATTTATTAGCCAGGCAACTCAAAACACGCAATCCCAAAACCAAAATATTCAAAATAACACCTTGTTCAGGTCCACCTCCCCAAAACCCCAAAGGCGTAGCTGAAGACTTTGCTAATTATTATTAACTCTATAACCTAATAGACTAAGGGGTTTATTCACTAAGGTGCGAATTCGACTGTCAAATTCTCAAACAATGGATTCCCATAACAAATCCGTGACAATTTCCCCATTATAAAGTCGCGACAATTTTTTAATGTTAAGATTGGGACAATATTCCCATAATAAAGCTGTGACTGCAACAATATTTTCATTATAAAGACACGACTACAACAGTAGCAGCCTATTGCGACTGTCTTTATCTGGCAAATGCACACCTATGCGCAACAATGTGGACTTTAGTGAATAACCCTCCAAAACCCTTCAACCAACAAAAGCAGAAATAGGAAAGTTCCTCTAAATGTTAAACCAGCCAACACTAACCAATGACCAAAAAAAAAAAATGAATGAATCATCAACTCACAACATGTGAACTAGAAACAGAAATAAAGGAACTAAACCCCCACAAATTCCTCAGTCCCAATGGATTTACCAACGCATATTTCAAAACCTTTCAAAATCTTTTAATACCACAATTGCAAAAAACCCTTACCCAAGCTTTCAAAACAAGTCAATTCCCAAAAGAAAAACTTCACCAATATTACCCAAAGAGGGGAAAGAACCCAAACTGGTCACCAACTACAGGCCCATAGCACTTCTAAACACAGATATTAAAATATAGGCTAATGTCCTAGCACCCAGACTACAACATTATCTCCCATCCCTAGTGATCTCAGATCCAGTGGGCTTCATTAAGAAAAGACAAGTAACAGACACAACAAGGAAATATGTTCATCTAACCCAAATAGCACACCAACAAATCAAATCCACAATATTATTCTTCTTAGATGCAGAGAAAGCATTTAACTGAGTCCACTGGGGATACATCAACAGCACCCTTCACAAACTAGAATTGGGATCAGAATACATAAAAGCAGTCTCTGCACTTTACACACAAGTTGTGAAGTCATGAATTCACTTCTTCTTATTCATGAAGCAGCGGAGAGTGACAGACGCCATTGCATGATCTCTGCAGCGTAGTCAGTTTCACAATAGTAGGATAAGAAGTCATGCAGAGTGAGGAGAATTCCTCCAGTGAACAGCAGTGATGTCAGTCTCATCATTTCCCACTAAATTTGTATAAATGAAAAATACTTATCACCTTGTGCCTAGTTCATATTTAGAAGTAGACTAAATTAGTCACATTCGCCATTGTTACTTTTGAATGAACAGTCGCCTTACGCAACACTAGAGCTCTGCCATCAAACCCATCAATTCGCCACTCTTTTGTGGCAAAGGCAAACAGGTGAATTCGGTGCAGTTCACTCTGCAGAATCCGTCCCTTCGACAGACTCCATCGCATGCTGAATAGCCAAATTACCTGTGCACGTGCATGTAAATTGATGCGAAGAGCTTCTTAATCCGCGACTGGAGTAAACATCAGAATTGTTCACAAACTCGTCACATTCCAGAGATTGTTGAATAAGCAAAGTCGTGAATGGACTTGAATACGAGCATTTATGCGACAGTTTGGACTTTAGTGAACAACCCCCTATGTCTGCAGAATTCCTATCTCCCTAAAGCAATGTCTTTTTTTCTACAAAATGTTAGCCACTCCTCAGTCAAACAAAACCACACACAGATGGAGAAATGGGAAAAAATTCTAGCGCTATCAATTCCAGTCAAAATATGGGAAAAAGCAAATAAAAGGCTAAATAGAGCCACAAAGTGCAACAACCACATCTAGACGTATACTAAAATCCTACAACATTGGTACTCCACACCCACAAAATTAAATAAATTGATCAAACAACTGCCTTTGCAACTAGGCCTGTTATTTCATAGTTACAGTTCAGTCAGCTAGGGAACAATATTAGAAACATCATGGTACAGATTGTGACTGTTCCTCAATAATAAAAGGATGCCTGCTTTATAACATGCTGATTGAATTACTTTTACAAGTTTACCTTGTACAGTTTCTCACAATCCCTTTCTTGATTGTTTATTCAACTGGACTAATACAGCTTAAAGGGTATGAAAAGTTGGGATAAAAACATTATTTATATCTGACATGTATACATATAGAAAGCCAACTTAAACATTAAAAGGTAAAAATGATTTTGGGATCAGTAGTACTTACGTCTTGTTTAATAAGCCCTACTCCCATTCTGTGTACAGACTCTTCCTGTGCAGTGCTGATAAGCCCCGCCCCTGAGAGACACCACTCACTATACAGGGAGCCAGAATCCCTCCTCCCCTTCTCCTTATCTAAAAAGCCTGTTCCTAACTCTGAGCATGGGCAGATCAAAGCTTTTTGACTGCCTCTGCGGTCCGCTGTGGAGAGAGAAAATCAGGGAAAAGAGGGGTTGTGGCTACATACAACAGGGAACTCATTCACAGAAACAAAGCAGCTACAGGGGGATATTGAGGCCAGCTAAATTAAGAGGTGAGTCAGGAGTTTATTAATATATATATTGCTTGACAATAGGTAAATGGGGTTTTCTTTATAGACAGGGTTTACTTGCCCTTTAAACTTTTCTTGTTGAGAAGCAGACTCCAAACAACTTCTGATTTCTGCTTCTCCCAGTCTGTTTTGCCTTAATATTTTGTGGCTTTGCCAGATGTAAGAACATTGATTGTATGGGCTTTTACTAATACATTTCTGATTATGGGTTTTGAGAACAATGAATACTTTCTCTTCTTCATCACTTAGTCATAAAAAGGCAAAACATAAACGGTATTGCTTGCCAAAGCTAAGCAAACATTTTATCATTTTTCATATTTATGTTGCTAGAGGTGGCTACTTCACTGGAATCTGTGTTGTTTTCAAGTTGCCTTACACCTTAATGTTGCTGTTTATTCACAAATTAGAAAAACAGATATGCAAATAAATAAGCTTCAATACCTGACGCCTTCATTGTGCTGACCCTTCCCTTCCCCTTACTGGCCAAGAGGCACACCTTCTCCGGATACCAGAACATCCAATTTTTATACAAACAATGAAACTTTTGTTAAAGTATTATAGTTTACATATTCCTTATACTTAAATGAATGTTGAATGTTCTTTACATACTGTATTTGCATATAACTTCCTATAATTTATAAATAGCTAGTTTTGTGACATCAAGGAAAATGACATTTATAACTTTTTTTCACAAACATCATTGTTTGCAGTCATTTTTTTAAACCCCAATGAATATGGAATTTGCCTTCTTTCTTTATGCTTTTCTTCTTTACAGTTGTGCTGAATAAGACGTAACTTGGCAATTGTAGCAATCTGAGCATTTTAATCATAACAGCAACAAGGCCTGCATACTCTAACTCCTGCTGCTGTCCTTATATAATTTGTATAATGGTATATGTAGACTTTTCTTAAACATATATTCTGAAATATTATAAATGACAGCACAAATATTAATCTGCTTTAATAATAAAAATGGATTTAACTAAGCTTTCTTGGGAAATGTTTTTGTCCTATGACTACATGTCATGTAATCATGGGAAATGTAGGCATTAAACACATGCAATTTACAGACTATAATAACAGCATAAAACATAATTTTGAATGAAACAGTGGTGTCAACAAGCACTTACTGACATTTCTAATTGCCACATGTGAGTGGCTTCTTACAAACATTTACTATTCTTATTTGCATAGTGGAAAAATACTGTATACAGTGATACCTTGAGATACGAACAGCTCACTATACAAATTTCTTGAGATATGAATTGCGATTCGGACCGTTTTCCTGTTTGAGATACGAGCTGAAATGAGCTGAAATTTGAGATACGAACTGTTTTGGCCGGAAAGGATTCATTTCATATGTATTATTTTAAAAAGGGCTCATTGGTTTGAGATACGAACTGTCTTGAGTTACAATCTCGGTCACGGAACAAATTATTTTCGTATCTCAAGGTACCACTGTATTTCAGACTATAAAATGCTGTACACCATAAGTTGTCCCCAAATTACTGGTGCAATATTTACTGTAGACAAATAAAAATATATGCATGGTTTTAGAGACTGTCTTATAAGAGAAATATTGCCTAAGTGAGCTTGCAGAAGTTTCAAGTGCAAGTATCTAAATACTTTTAAGGAGAGGGTTCTATATGGTAATTAAAGATGACAAACAACTATATGGAATATATAAAACAGAGAAGATCTTTCAACTATTGTTGATAATATGGGAAAAACGTCGAAAGGTTATTTTGGCCTTTTTGTCGGTGTGTTCAGCATCAGCGCCAGTCAACATCCTCACATAAGTGCATCAATAGCAGTCGACATCCACGCTCTGTTCACCATCGATATCATGTATATGCAACAATCGTGGTCGACATCATCATGCTACAGCTACAGTCGCATTCCCTCCATCTCTGTCCTTAGTATCCTCGCCCGATTACAGGACTTCTGTCATTGTTCCTGGGAGTGATTCTGTTTATGTTTCTTTGTGTATCTGACCTTGGCTTGTTTACTGGATTTCGTATGTTTTCTGCCTGCCCTGACCTCCTGCTGTGGATTCCTGATTCTTCTTGTCTGCCGCCTGCCCTGAACTCTGCCTGTTTAACAACTATGATTACTCTTACTGCCTGTTTGTTTGCCTTACCACCAGTGAACACCAATCCAAGGGGCTGTGACCTCCAGCAGCAAAGGCCATAGCTTCTTTTGGAGATTAAGGGTGAAAACCAGAAGTTACTTTAGACTCCGCACCCTGGGATTATAACTCATTGAAGAATAAAGTTATGTTAAAACCAAGCACACCATTGTTTTTCTTGTAAAATTCTCAATAAGTTTGATGTGTTACACGACCCTCAACCCATTGGAAAAAATAAAGTTGGATTCTAAATGGTCGACTTCAAAATGGCCGCCATAATCAACAACCATCTTGAAAAGTTTTCCCCCTCCCTTACACTAATGTGCCATAAACAGGAAGTTGATATCACCAGCCATTACCATTTTATTTAGGTGTATTTATATAAATGACCCACCCTGTAAATTATAATAACTGGAGCAATATACATACCATCACACAACACACCACTACAATGGCTTACTCTATAAATGAGAAAATATAGCTCTGCACCTATAGTGAAAGCCACTTAGATAGTTTAGCACAAAAAGATTGGCCAGTGAGGTCACACTGATGGGCCTATTCTTGAAAGTGCAAATTTGACTGTCAAAGTGAATTGTGTCACTTTAAGTCACAATGCTCAGTTGCAAATTTGCTGCTCCTTATTCGCTAAGAAGAAGATTCCCTTAGTGACGAATCAAACAGCATTGGACATGATTTTTTGTGTCATGTGGCATATTCAGTTGAACAGTGGTAGTATGTGGAGTGATGCAAATTCCACCAGTGAAGTGCAGTGTTGTCATCCTCACAATGTCTCACTAACTGTATTAAATGGATATTACATTCCTTTCTATGTCACCATATCCCTATTCGTATGTACATATAATTTTATTTATAAAGTGCCACAAATTTATGCAGGGCTGTACAATTCAACAATACAAATACAATAGAGACATGGGAAAAGTGCATTAAACAATACAAGTAAAATATCACAAGGAAACATCACTTTAAGTGCTAGGTTGCGGTTGTCACAAGAGGTTGGAGGTCCCTGTCCCAGAGAACTTACAATCTAAATGGGAGGAAGACCTACATACGTAGATAGGAGGACAATAAGAGCTGTATTTCATGTTTTATTATTTTTACTTTTGAATGAACAGTGATCTTACACCACATTAGAGCTCTGCCATCAACCAACTACTTTGCCACTTTGATCTGGCAAACATAAATTGGCAAATTCAACACAATATGCCAAATTTGCCACACACTATGTAATGCTCCATAAGTTTGCAACTGTTGTAAGTGTCCGAATGGGTTGTAAATTCACCACACAGAGTTGACTAATAAGTGGAGTTGGAGAAGTGGTGAATGGATGGGAATTTGAGCTTTTCCATGACCGTACCGACTATTATGAATAGGCCCCTTGATTGTTTCACACTGGCAGCTGTGCTTACATATGTAAACCCTATTCATTTTAATTGACAAATTTTTGCTGAAATCCTAATGCTACTAGTACTAAGATCTGGTGAAGCCATTATTTTCTGTATTCATACTTTTTAATGTGGCAAATATATGGTAAAATTACAAAGAAAGAGAACATGGGCCTTATTGACTGAAGTCCAAATAGTATTGTAGAGCTATGAATTCACATCGATTCACCAATTCCCCATGTTCTCTTATTGACTAAAATATGGAAAGTGTCAAATACGTGATCACTTTGGATGTCTACAATAGTCACAAACTTGCAGAGCTCTTTGCATTACTCTGCATGCGTGTGCACAGGTACTTCTACTATTGACTAAGCAGTGGAGTGTGTCGAAGGTGTGAATGCGACTAGGTGTACTGCTTTGAATTCACCTGTTTAACTTTGCCACTTCAGAGTGGTGAATTGGGGGGGTTCATGGCAGGGCTCCAGTGTTGTGTAAGTGAAAAGTGACAATGACAAGTGCGATTAAGTGACAACATGACCTAGGAACAATGTGACATAGAAATAGAATATTCACCGAATACAGTTAGTGGGACAGTGTCCTTCACTTGTCGAATTCACTTCACTTCGCATCAGAGCCAGGCCTAGGGGTAAGCAGGATAGGTGGCTGCCTAGAGCGCAGCAGGAGGGGGGCACTATCTTGGTGATCACCCCCCTCATTAGCACTATCCCTACCTGCCTCCTCCTTGGCCCGGCTGTCTCTGCTGTAGCACTGAGTGCTACAGCGTCCCTACTCCCAGCAAACATTCAACTTACTGTGAGCATCAGGAAGTTGAATGGAGAGAGTGGCGCTGTAGCGAGCAGAGGCAGCCGTCCCAAGGACGAGGCAGGTAGGGACAGCGCTAAGGAGGGGGGTCAGTATTAAGATAGCACCCCCTCCTTCACAGG
>WMED01030672.1:0-10062 GCA_019650415.1 Pipa parva | reverse complement strand
TTTGTAAAAATTAACATTTGTGTCATTCTCAAAACTTTTGGCCATGACTGTACATGGAACTCCACCATTGGTTCAAGAGGTATTTGAAACCTGCACCACCTGCAGCCACCCCTACCCTGACTATTTTTACTTTACTTGACCTAACTATTTCTTCTTTATTTTGCACAAGCTGCTCAGTTCCTCAACTACAGATTAACCCAGAATTCACACCTTAATTTGTTATTACTATCCCTACAGGCACTTCCCTCAGGCAGTATACTCATAGCACAGTCACTTACACGGTCACTTACACATTAGCAGCAGGGAGTTATTGCTACCCTTTGTGATCCAGAAATAAAACTAACTCCAAGCCAGAAATATAGAAATTAACTTCTAAGATGCTCCCTTAGGGAAAACAGTTTAGAAAGGAAAGTATCTTAGACAGCAGATAGTATTGCAAGCTTAGTAGTATGGAGGCAATAAAGCCTTAACAATACTTTTTCCCTTCATCTTTTTGTGGCACTTGTTTACTGTTAGAGAGGTTGTTGTGGACATTCCTGTAAACACTGCTGGTTCGGCTAGCTGAGGTCAGAGTTTCATGACACAAGAATTAGAGGAAACAATGGGAAATTTGTTACAGTTGTGGATTTGCTATGGGAATCCACTGTTTGAGAATTTGACAGTAGAATTCTCACTTTAGTCAATAACCCCCTTAGGGGGTAATTCAGGAACGATTGAAGTACCCTTGCAAAGCTTCTCATCACTTCGCCGAGATGGGTACGCGCTCACTGGTCTCCTGCTCTCAGAGATCAGCGAACACTTTAAAGGTACTTCGGCTCACCTCGCGACCACTCGAGTCGCCTCACCAAGCCGAAGTACCTTTAAAGCGTTCTCTGATCTCTGAGAGCAGGAGACCAGTGAGTGTGTACCCGTGTCGGTGAAGTGATGAGAAGCTTCGCAAGGGTACTTCGATCGTTCCTGAATGACTCCCTAAGGTAGGTATTTCAAAGTAAGGGAAAAAAGTTTTGCAACTGAAGTTAAACAATTTTGAACAAACATGCAGAAAAATAATGACCAATTACAAACATTTAAAATGAACAACCTGATTACTATTTTGGAAGGAATTGGAAAAACCAACAAAACATCCAATGTACCTCATGTTTTTTTTAAAGAAAACTGACTTGATAATTAATGCCAGATAAATGTGCCCCTCAACCTGAATATACAGCTGCCTACTTCATTGCTTAATTCCTCAGTTGCATTAGTCATTACCCAGAAGTAAAGTTATATCGTGCAGTGGCTAATGATTCCAGGGTGGACTACAGAAACCTAAATGATGTTAAGAAAAGATGTCAACCCATGGGCACACTTTGGCATATGTAGAATTTAAAGTTGTGCGTTGGGTTGCATAGACTGGATTCCTCAGGTTCCTCAGTGTCTGACTAGCAGGGCCCCCTTTGGTTTTCTTAGCTAGTGGGGCTTCCTACTGCTCCACCTCCCTGTGCTGCCTATACTGAATAAGCAATGTACTTTAAAATAAATAATCTGACCTTTTTTACTCTAACAGCCCTTGTCTAGGGAGACAGAATGACAGGAGTACAAAGCAAGCAAGCAAAAATCAAGGCAAACCACTCCTAAAACTAACGTGGCAAATCCAAATGCTTACAGTTTATACAAAGCACCAGGGACAGCGTGAAGCAATTTAATTATGGAGAGAATTACCCAGAGACAGCTGCAAGGTTTGCAAAGACAATTTCAAGCCTAGTATAAATGGGCACAATTGATAGAATTATAGCACATACATCCTGGAGGCAGAGGCAGCAATGCACTGCTCAGCAAATCTCCCTCATTTTGCTAAATACTGAGATGATCGGATTGTTTAACACAGAGCAGGATGGCATCTGAGAGGCGATTATCAAAACTGACAACTTTTCTGATTTAGGATGTTCAAAGTTAATGCAGAAAATCAGTTTAATGATTGGATTTCTCACAAAAAAAATAAACTAAGCATAATGTCTTGTGTTAAAAACTGCATTAAGATGTTTATCTTTAACCTATGAACCTCTATGAACCTTCAAACATTTTAAACTATACCTCACAACCTAAATAAAATGCCTGGCGCCTTAACTGATTTCCATCTGCTACCCTATGGGTGTTAACCCTTCAACATTTCCTGTTAAAGCAATAGCAACTTGCTACCTGGCCCCCTACTATGGTGCAATGTACAATATATATTATTACAAGGTATGTCTACAGTTCTCTAACAGGTAGCGAATCTCATTTGTGTAAGGCTTCAGTTACTTATGGACCTCAAATCTCTTGATTAATTGAATCTGCTGAGACACCTCCTGGGTCTCTTCTATTCCAATCTCTGATTTAGTCAGTTGTTGTAGTCTCTTTACCACTTCTATAGTCTTCTTGGTGTTCATGCCTTTGCTGAGATACAAATATTTTGTATATAAAATATATAATAAATATAATACAGTGTCTTCAGCTTCAGTGGTACAGAACAACATCTTTCCTTCTTGAGGAACTCACAAGAAGTGTACTTTCACTAGGCACCAGATGTTGATCCCTCTAGGTTATTATATCCACTGATGTTAGCATTGTATGTTCTTCTACTTGGGGGATAGTGAAATCTTAAGTACCTCGTGTATAAGTCATTCTTGTGTATAAGTCGAGGACAGCTTTTGGGCCAACAATTATGAAATTTGCTATGATCCATGGATAAGTCTAGAGTAAAACTTGGGGTTTTTGTTATCACAACATATTAAAGAATTGTTGGAAAAATACAAGATAACAATAAGATTTTATTTATTTTTGTCAGCTACAGTTTAGTGTGTGTTCTCCTTTAAAGGGCTGGCTGATTGCATGGGCTTTCTGTTTGCTCCGGTCTGGCCCCAGGCCCTTAGCTGGTGTGAGAGTCTGCAATGGGTGGATGCTGTTAACAGGCTTGCCCAACTAACCCCCCCAGTGAGTTTATTCAGCACTCTTGAGTGTGTGTGTGTGTGTGTGTGAGCTGTAATTACTTGCAGATTCGGGTCAGTGCCTCTCTTGCTGTGTTGTTTGTGTCGCGGCTTCAAACAGCTCTTTCTAGTCGGCTCTGTTGATCTTTTTTTTTTTTGGCTCTCAAAATCTGACTTGTGTATAAGTTGACTGTACTCTTTTAAATGACTTTTTTACTTTTTTTACTAAAATTTCTCAACTTATACACGAGTATATACAGTAGTGTTTTTTGATGAAGTTCTATGCTACAATCTCCATCTAGTATAGCATTTTAAATATTGTTTCAGAAATTAAATTAGGAAGTATTTAAAGTGTAAGTAAACCCTATTTATATAAGTTTGCCCCATTAAAGTATTGTAAAGTGAAAAAACAATTAGTAAAATCCTCTCTCACCTCTTCACTGTGCAGCACTTGTAATCCCTCTGTAAAATATTCCTCCTTCCTGCAGTGGACCCTCACATTCTCTTATCTTAAAAACCAACTCCTTCCTAGTCAGAATTCAGAGTTGCAGCATTGTAGAAGTGAGAGGAAAGTATCAGATTACTAAGCATGCACTAGCAGAATGAGTCATTAAATCAGAAATTACAGATATTGCGATATCGAACGGGTTTTACCGATATCGATACTACCGATAGAGCACTCACCTGCCATGTCACATGATATCAAACTGGGTCATCAACTAGACAGGACACCTGCACTTCCTGAACACAGCCTTAAATAAAAATGACCACATGCTCTATTGTCTATGTAACTATATGCTGATGAATGGAATATAATATCTGTTGGATTTTTTTTCCCCTTTGCTTTAACTTGGATTGTTTATTAAACAAGAGCTGAAGGTTTCTTCAGTCAGTTATGTAATTTCATTTTTGTCCACTAGGCATTTCTGGAAGGCTGTTTATACAGTATATGTCTGATATCTTGATTGACCTTTAAAAGGTGTTCTTTGAGTATAATTCTACAATAAACAGTTTTCTAAGCACACTTAAAGCCGGCTCTGTTTTCTTTAAAATATCCATAGTTTGCTGGCATGAAGTTGGCTTAGAGCCCAAAAATTGAATTCTACTTTTTATGTTACTTTGGTAAACTGTTACCTACCCATTTGCTAAAGTTGTGAAACTAAATACAGTAATCCACATAACTCAAATGTTAAGAGATAAACAACATCCTTAGAATTAGAGTTAGCATGTTAATTTATCCTGAACCTCCTCACACAGAAGAATCTTCTACTTTATACTACACAAACAAGAACTGCCATAACATATGTTGAAATGATATACTCCAGTTAAACTTATAAAATGGAAAATAGTTTGTACAATGTGTACCAAAACTGTTCATTCTTCCTTATAAATAGGTTACAATAATTTATAAACAGTTGTAAATAATAACTTGGACTTAATGCAAGCTGGCTTCAATAAAAAATGTAAATAATAAAAAAAAAAATTATCCTAAACTTTAGAACCTGTCGCTGTGTTCATAAAACTAGATGTCCCCTTCATACGTTTACAGAGCATTCACCTTTTACTACCACATTTGCACCTTTCTTAGACAACCACAAGGGTAGCGTAATTATGTGTTTTAGATGTTATATTATATTCTCACTGGAGTGTTGGTGGACTTTTATACAGCCAGGATCATTTATATTTGTAGCGCACACAAGAAGATATTACTTATGTCAGAAAATATAGCTTAATTATATCTGAGCAGTATTTAAAAAGCCATACTTTTAGGCTGGACAAGATTGTCTTAGCACAGGGGTCTGTAAACTGCGGCTCATGAGCCACATGTGGCTCTTCATCTGCCTTGTTGTGGCTCTGAGTGCAACTCTCTGGCCTGCCCATGACCTTCGACGCTTCTTCTGATAGGATGTCAGAAGGTCATGTGATCGGGAGCGTGTGTTCCTTCCCCTTTGGAGCTCCACAAAAATTTTTAGCAGGTAGTGAAGGGTGCAAAATGGCTCCCTCCTTTGCAAAGATTGCCGACCCCTGTCTTAGCACATCCAGAGAGGTTTGCTGTGGGTACAGGTTAATTGCAGTACTTATTATTGTCACTGCTAAACACCTGATTTTTGCAAATATAGATTATTTACTTACTACTATTGGGAAATGGTTGGGAATTATAGTCATATTATAGACACTTCCTACAGAAGCCGCTCCTATATATGCAGATCTGTGAGGTTGAACATCCACAAGTTTTTAGTTATCGGTGACTTTTCAGAATTCTCAAGCTTTTCAGTCAATTCCCTGACTTGAAAATTCAAACTGAATTGCTGAAGTAGATAAGAGGAGGAGCTCCTTTAATCGGAATAGCTGCATAAAGAAACCACATGCAAGGCGGCAGTTTACTCAAAAGCATAGGCGTGCGCACAGGGTGTGCCTGGCATGCCCGGGCACACCCTAATGGCAGTACACAGGATGATACTCTGCGTATACAAATGCCAGTGTGAACCTAGCCTTAAGATTTTTTTCTTTAGGAGCACATCCTAATGAAATGGCCTGTGCACACCTATGCTCAAAATCCATATGAAATGTAGTGACAAAGTGGTGCTGTGAGTTAGCAATTGTCTGGCATTGAAAGGGATGTATAAAACACTTGTAATAATTCAATTGACAATACTGCCGATCATAATGTGACACACTGGTGTCTTTCTCCTTTTGTACGATTAGTCGTACCTATTGTGTCATTACTGACACATTGCTTCCTTTAAACAGGTCCATGTGAAGATGAAGTCACATTGCTACAAAACAGCTGTTTTAGTCGTGACTATACGCAACTGCAACTATTCTCCTGACTAAACATGGCAATGTATCAAATACACTTCATGACCATTCATGTCATTGCCAAGCGTAGTTTGTTGAATGAGTTTAGTGCTTAGTTTTGGTCATGTCAGCCTATCAGTGGCATAATAATAGGGGTCGTAGCAGTTGCAATCTAGCAGGACTCCTCTGCATTAAACCACTCCTGTGCCCCAAGCCCCTGGATTTGGTCAGGGTGGAGAGGGAGTGGTCAATGCTGGGAAATTAGGGAGTCATTTTGCCCAGGGTCTAGCCTTAAAGGGGAACTATACTCAGATTACATCGTTATATATGCAGCATTATACCTTAGTGAGAAGCGTTTCTCCCCAGTATATGTGTAATAAATTATTCGGCTTCAGATGAAACAGCACTGGAAAACTCCGACATCAGGAAATGTGTAAATGTGTGTTTGACAAGTACCGGTCAGTTTTCCATGAAAGGGTACACTCCCTCTGGACATTTTTGCCTACTGTGTAATATAAAGCCTGTGCACAAGTTAATCTCCTGCATTCCAGGAATGTAAACAAAGCATGGTTAATGAGGCCAAAAGGTCAGCACACTACTTAACCAATAGTAGTCAGGCAGCTTTTTCTTCTCATGTTTAGCAGTTATATCACACATATTTCCTGGTGCGGGAGTTTATCCGTGCTCTATAATAAATCATCTTGCTTCAGATGAAACATCTACTGGGGAGAAACACTTCTCACTACGATATAGAACTGCATATGTAAAGATGCAATCTGACTAAAGTTCTCCTTTAAGGTGGTAAGTGCCCTGCTTCATAGACCAATAGGGTGCTCCCCTCTCTCCCTGCAGTGGCACCGGCACCAGCAGCAGCAGAATGAATCTTCTGCATTGGGTGCCAAAGCTGCCATTGGCATAATCAGCCATGGTGCCTCCCAGTGAGATAGCGCCCTGTGCACACCCCAATTGCTTACCCTGCCTGTGCCAATCCTGCATCAGGCCCAACAGAGGAGGGAATAGTGCAGATACCAAGCCCCTGGTTGAGAAGTTCTGCTAATACAGCCCATGAATTTGTCATTAAAACATGTCTCAGCAGTAGAAAGTCTAATTTTAGAATTTTCTATTTAAAATTATGTAAAGATGCAAAGAAAATCTAATGGCAAAAAAAAAAAAAGAAAAAGGTTTTGATGAAATGTTTGTTCTGTCATTTTCACACACAGTATGGTAAAGGAACTCAAACACATATGATAACTATTACTTAGTGACAGTATTCAAAAAAGTTTTCAATCTTTCAACAAACTCTTAAAGCAGCGCTATTTGCTTTAAATGTCACATCTCGCACCGCCTACACCATGAATAAATACAGTATTGGGATTAGTGTCAAACAGCACGGGACATGCCATTGAGAGAGAAATAGAGTAACATGATTGGATATACTACAGTGTAGGCCATGTTTGGTATTGAACATGACAAGAACAGGTGGCTGAATTGTTTTAAAGGTGTACAAAACACTTGGACAGTGTGATGCTATGATTGCTGTCATTGACAGTTGTAAAAGCCTGGATTAACATGATTCATTTTAGCCTCTATTTGTGATTGTCTATTGCACTGCAGTAAATGAGGTCAGTGAATGCATGGTTGCCCACACCAGTAGTGAGTGGGTTAAAGTGATTTGTGTTGTAAAAGCCAGCGGGAGTCTTGTTTCTCTCTGTTGGAAGCCCAATCACCAACACATTCAATGGAGGTGTTGACAGCTTAAGCAGGTGTCATACACATGGTTTATTCAGAGCTCCATCAATGGAATCGATCTTCCTCGGTCAACACCTGTAAAAAATTGACTGGAAATCAATGTGGCACACACTTGCCTCTAATTTCTCCACCCACCTGGGGCCAAAATAATCCCACTAAAAGAAGGTTTCAGGCAGCATCCGGCCAACAGCATAGCTTTTACTGGACATCCACACCTGAGCCAAGCAGGACTTTGCAAAAAAAAAAAAAAAATTATATATATATATATATATATATATATATATTCCTAAAGATGTACACAAGCGATCATTTATCAAAAACAATTGTAAAGTTCTAAGTTATTCTATTTCTGTGTGCCCATCAATTATTTATTTCCTGTGATAATCAATTTTTTTTTTTTGGTATTTTATTATTGACTGGTGACTTTCACTGTAACACGTCTTAAATAATGAATAAATGTGTTCAATAAATGCACATCAGTGAATGTTTAATGGGCTGATCACTAGGCTTACAGATCTGTAGTACTGAGCAAACAGTATAACATTTTATTGGGCAGATTCAGACAATAAAAGTAAACTGATAATCATCTGTTCACAATCATTTTTATGTCACATTTACAAGTATTAAACAACATTCCCAGCAATGATTGTGTTTTCGACATTAAACAGCCCTAAACAAGTGATTTACATGTGCTAGTAAGTCATTTAAGAGAAAGAAAACAAACAAGTATGCTTGGTTACAGAGCAGATTAGAATTCCTTGCCTGCTGGTAAAAAGTTGGACAGCATATCTGGTCCTACAGGGACATCTAGTGTTCACTAGGTATAGAGCGATTTTTATATACATTCAAAAATGATTACATCACTGCATATTCCGTGGCTGGCGAAATGCTTTACAATGCAGTCTTGGTGCTTCACATACAAATCATTGTTTTAGGAAAAGGGGAAAAGTTTGCTCTTATTTTTATTCAGCGAGTGCATTCGGCGAGACCAAAAGAGTTGCCTCGCCGAAACTGGAATCCCTTTAATGTGCTCGCTGATGTCCGCGTGCAGGACATCAGCAAGCGCATAACACCATTTGCGAAGTGAGCCGAAGGATTCGGAGATCACTTCACTGACTGGTGAATTCCCCCCAAATCTTAATAATCCTCCAGGATGCAATTTTTTTGGACCTTGTTTAAGCGATTATCTAATCTACATATTTAGTGCAGTGATGGAGACCTTTGATTCAGATAACAATGTGGTATGCAGATAAATAACCCTTTAACCATTTGGTAAAATCGTCCCTTTAAAATCTTAAAAATATACATGATAAAAGGCTAATATAACATTAGCTTGGTTATACACTGCATAGCTGTATAGAAAATCATTGCAGTCTACATTGTTTATCAGAGCATATTAGCAATCAGATGTGCACTGTGGGGGAGGAGTATAGTTAATTACTGCTAAATACATAACATAAAATCTCTAAAATACACATAGAGATTTCTTTCTCACTACCAAGATTAAGAGGTGATCAAATAATGTTCGACTGTTCCACATTATATGATTATTGATTACTTGTTGATATGTGTTTACGTTATATTTATTTGACAGTTGTAAGCTTATTTTCTCATAGAAATGTTTTGTCCCAAGGTAGGAAGATTTATAAAGAGTATAAAAATGTCTAACTTCAAGGGCAACTTTACTGTCTACAGTCTTCACTGTTGTTAAGCTGGTGCATCTTTGAGCTGGTACAGCAAACCCTATGCAAAAGGTGCATTGTTCTGGCCTAAATTATTCTTGGAATTTAATTCTCCTTCAAGGTGGGTGAGCAAAAATAAAGGTAACAATTCAAGGATCACACGCTGGTTCTTGACATTACAGAATAAAAATTATCTAGCAAAATGCAGACCTGGAAAATGGCATCTAGATCAGAGGTCCCCAACTGCCGGTCCGCGGACCGGGACCGGGCCGTTGGTGTTTCCCAGCCGGTCCGCGGCAGGCACCTGGTCACACAAGCAATAATGTTCTCTGCCGTAGCTGTCACGGCAGAGAACATTATGCAAGCAGGGCAGGGCTGAGCAACGCAGGTCATTAGGCAGGGTGGGGCGGGGCATGGGGCGGAGCGGGTGGCCTACCTCGTGTGGCAGCTCAGTCCTCCCACGCTGCACAGAGAAGGAGTGGCAGCAGAGAGCAGCGCACAGTCACAGTGAGAGAGTGTGAGAGTGTGTGTGAGAGTGTGTGTGTGAGAGTGTGAGAGAGTGTGAGAGTGTGCGTGAGAGAGAGAGTGTGAGAGAGAGAGTGTGTGTGAGTGTGAGAGAGTGTGAGAGAGAGTGTGTGTGAGAGTGTGTGTGAGAGAGTGAGTGTGTGAGTGAGAGTGTGTGTGAGAGAGAGAGTGAGAGTGTGTGAGTGAGAGTGTGTGAGAGAGAGTGTGTGTGAGAGAGAGAGTGTGTGAGAGAGAGAGTGTGAGAGAGAGAGTGTGAGAGAGTGTGTGTGTGAGAGAGAGAGTGTGTGAGTGAGAGTGTGTGAGTGAGAGAGAGAGTGTAAGAGAGTGAGAGAGTGTGTTTTGATCCAGATCTCCTGATATGC
>WMED01030670.1:0-10062 GCA_019650415.1 Pipa parva | reverse complement strand
CCAATCATCCACTACTCCATCCATCTGGACTATCCAGGGTTGCACAGCATTAATCAGTGATCAAGACTGTTTGAAAATTAGTCTTCATGCATGTCTGGGGGCCCACTGCAACCGTTAATGCTTTTTAGCAGTGGTTAGGGATGGCCGAATAATAGGTTTATGCACAACTGCAAGCCTCTGGAGGATCCTACACCTTGAGGTTCGTGGGACTCCAGAGGCACCAGCAGCTTCAAATAACTGTTTGCTGCTATGTAATGGCATTTTAGCAGCTGCTCTCTTAATCTGATGAATTTGTCTGGCAGAAATCTTCCCCATTATGCCTTTACCTGCACAAACCCGTCTGTGCTCTGAATCAGCCGCAAATTTCTTCACCGTACGATGATCACGCTTCAGTTTTTGTGAAATATCTAATGTTTTCATACCTTCTCCAAGGCACTGCACTATCTGATGCTTTTCGGAAGCAGAGAGATCCCTTTTCTTTCCCATATTGCTTGAAACCTGTGGCCTGCTTAATAATGTGGAACATCCTTCTTAAGCAGTTTTCCTTTAATTGAGCTCACCTGGCAAACTAATTATCACAGGTGTCTGAGATTAATTATAGTGATCCAGAGAGCCCTGAGACACAATACCATCTATGGGTTTTATGGAAAAACAAAAAATGTAAAGTTTATCTCACTTAAATCAAATTTGCATAATAATTTGGAACATAGTGTAGTTCCGGACACACCAGTGTATGATGTGCAAACGCTGGGTCCGGAACGCAATGGAACGCTGTGTATTTTGGCCGATGTATTATACGCTGCGCCCAATATGCGAGCACACAGGAAGTGATGTGAACGCTGAGAGAGCGTTCACACTGTCGCTGGTAAGTTCAAAAGAAAAATACACTTGGCATATTTTCCTTTTACACTCGCATATTATGTGCTGAGCATAATACACTCGTGTGAACTTACCCTTGATTAGGAAGAAAGTTCTACTTTCATCAGAATCAGTTCTACTATATTGCATATTGCTGGGTGTGGCTATTGATCAAGGGGCTCTAGTTTACAGGCTTATTTATAAAAGTCAAAAAGTGTTTTTACTAGTTAATGCTAGAGAAACAGTATTTTTTTTTTTAAATCAATATTACCATTTTTGCCTATTTACAAAGCTGTTCAAAACAATTTTTTTTTCACCCAATAAGTGTTTGCCTATCATAGGTTGGCATGAGCCATTTTTTCCTTTGGATACTTGTGACCCAGAGTTTCCTTCCTAACATTGCTGGAGGGCAGAGCTTATTGACCTATTTGAGTCATCAAGTGGGTGTGGCTACACCCTAAACGGGGCAGGATTAAGATGGGAAGCATGGAGTTTGGGTAGGGATAGGTGGGGTTATCCAATTTTAAACCTGTCCGGAGAACTTGAAGGTTTCCCTGGAGACCTGGTATTTGTGTATGAGTCTATAGGAGGAAATTCATCAGTAAGAAAAAGCATATTAAACACTAATGTGGCTGTACCACTGCAATTGCTATTGAAAATGAATAATCTTTATTTTTGTCTGAGGACTCATGGATTGCCCTTAAAATGTCTTTATAGTTAGGCGGTATAATTTTATTTAACACTTGATGCTGTGAATTTAACAGCTTTGATATGACTAATGTAGTTGTAGAGATGAGGAAACCTACTGTACAATCAGCTTGTCACTCAGACTTTCTTTCTTTCACTGTTTAGCAGAACAGCGGCATCAAATCTGCTTTGCCTTTGTTACTGTGCAATAATTCATACCAAGCCTTTGTAGAACCATGGAGTCACTTAAAAGAACAGCAACACCAAAAAAATGAGTGTCTCTAGTGCATTTATGATTACTTATATATTTATTCTGTGCTTCGAAATTCTAAAGTATGATATTTAGTTATATAGATTTAAAAACTGGGCTTTTGGACATACTTCTTGAATATATATTTTCTTAAGGCCAGTGAGAGAGACTCACTCACTCTGTTTTGTAGCTGAGCTGTTCTTAATTAGTCTTATTATTGTCTATGGTGCAGAACAAAATAGCCTGTGTGGATTATCCCACAGGAAACAATGAATACTATTTTTCCAGCTCCGCTACAAAATAGCCAGTGTGACCCTGGCCTAAGGCTGGGTTCATTCGAGCGTATGATGTGCAGCATATCATACGCTCGTGTAAAAAAAAACAAAAAAAAAACATTTATTTTTATATATATATATATATATATATAATGCACATGTTTTTATGCAAATTTACAAGGTATATGTTTGTGAGTATAACCTTTATTTGAATAAAGCTCCAAAAAGTTACAATTTTACACTATGAGTGTTTCTCTTCCATCCCGTTGATTACCATGATGTGGAGGAAAATGTTTGGAGTCTGATTTGGAAACACCACCACCTGTGTTTTCTGGTTGTTACATGGAGTTTATGCTGTCTTGCAAGGAAGAGTACATTTGATATACAAGGCTTTTGTTCTGAAGTGCTCTGGTAAGCACACAAATTTGCCTTCTGGTGGATTCACACTGTGTGTGCACTTTATGTGTGATTTTTCAGCAATTATTCTTGTTTGCCACATGAAGCACTTGGTTGTTTATACAATATATCTTTTATTCATTTTTTAAGCACTCAAAGATTGGTTTTGTGTCTTTTCTATTTCCTCTTTTTTGTGTCATGGATAATGCATTATATCGTGCTTTTCTCCTCTGTTTTTGTGCCTCTTTTTAGGTAGCCTTTTTGGCTATTTCTTAAAACTCATATATATCTTAATGAAATCTGATGATACCTAGTATCGGACACACGAGTGTATGAGACGCATTTGCTGGGTCTGGAATGCTGTGTGTCGCACTTTGGCTGGCTTAAATACGCCGCGCTCAAAATGCGACACACAAGAAGTGCTGTGAACGCTGAGGGAGCGTTCACACTGTCGCTGGTAAGTACAATTGAAAAATACGCCGGAGTGTATTTTTCTTCACACGAGTGTATGATGCGCTGCACATAATACGCTCGTGTGAACCCAGCCTAAAGCACCTTGGAAAACAGTGGAGCTGGGTGAGGACTGTTTGACAACATGGCTGCTATCAGTAAAGATAAAAACAATTAATTTAACCTTCAAGTATTTAAAGGAACCTTTGAATATAGCATATTTGCAAGTGCCATATTTTAATAACTGCCATGCAAATCTAAATAGGATTTTTATTTATTTATTTTTTTATTTGGTGTTGCTTGTCCTTTAAGGGGATTGTATATATGTCTTCCATATTGATGTTTTATTTATGAATAAAAACATAATGCCATCTTTTGTTTTGGTGATGTTAAAATGATGATGACTTTATGTGATTTCAATGGTAATGATTTTCTAGTACTGATTGTCTTTACTTCATGGTAAATATAAATCTCGCATTGTTCTCGCGATGTTTCTCAAGATCGAGTTTTTCAATTTTGATTTTTCAATTTTTTTTTGATGGAAAGGTTGCCATACTTTACATTAGTAGCATGGCTACCTTTCCATCAAAAATTTTGAAAAATCGGGATCACAAAAACTCGATCTTGAGACCTCAAAGAAATCTTGTAAGAACAATGTGAGATTTATCTCGGAAAGACCCCAGAATGGTCTTTTCAAGGTTAATAAATTTCACCCTCGGACTCTCAGCCTTCTGCACCGCTTAGTAAGCTAGTAGTGCTTCTATGCAGTGACAGCCCGATGATCTGATTCTTATACTCTGTGCGCTGCTCTGTCTGGGAGCTCAGAGGATTAGAATCAGATCAACCCCACCTCCGCATAGAAGTGCTATCAGAGTGCAGACATCCATTCCTGCTTCTTTCTTCTTCCCCTTTCCCCTGAGCTACCTGCCCCACAACACTCCCCATTCCCCATACTGTGCTCTACCCACAACAGCCCCCATTCCCCATACTGGGGCACCTAGCACTACAGCAGACAGAGCCAGGCCATGGAGGAGGAGGTAGGAACAGGAAAAAGATGGAGGCGAGTACTAAGTTAGCGTCCCCCTCCTGCAGCGCCTTAGGCTGCTGCCTACCCCTCAGCCTGGCCCTCTGACAGTTCCTGTCATGCTTTAGGGCTTATGTTCATTAATGAAGGTATATGTCCCTTGTAAAAATGTTATATTTTAAGTTAAATTCATGAGCATCATTGCTTTTTGTCTGTTCTTATCGTTGCTCATAGCAGCCATGTTATTAAAGTGGACCTGTCAGGTTCATTTAAGATACTTTTTTTAGGAAGCTAAAAGCATTCAGCTAAGACTATAGTAAAAGAAGCAAACTCCCTGCTTCTTTTCTGCTCAGATGCCCGACTTGAATCTCAAGTCAGGTTCGGCAGAGCTAGATTATTGACATTATAGTTTATCCAATCATATTGTAACTTAAGGGATCTCATTGGAGGAACTTTAATGTCAGTCATCCTTTTATCCCTGCCCAACCCGACTTGAGGGCATTGAAGCAGAAAAAAGCAGGGAGTTTGCTTCTTTTGCTACAGTTTTAGCTGAATGCTTTTAGCATTCAGCCAAGACAAATCCTTGCTTCCTTAAAATAAATAGATAAGACTTTTTATTTTTATTTTTTTTAAGTGGATGTGACAGGTCCACTTTAAACAGGCCTTTTCCAGTTCCATTGTTTTCTATGGTGTTTAACATAAAGCATATACAGGAAATGTACCCTAAAGCCAGATTTTTTTAAAGCTAAACAACTAAATATCTGACTTTCTATGTGCAATTTAGAATTTTTCAAGGCAAAGATTGAATGTATAGTAACTATAAAGGCTAGTTTTGATATCAAAACTAGCTATTTTAGAAGGTTCTAAAACTACAGTAAGTTACATACTTACCCTAATGCTCAATCTTGTAAGCAGAGTCCCAGGACTGTTCTGGCTAATTCAATACATTTAATAACCATGCCATTACCTTAACTACAGTTTGCTGAGTCCTGAGAATGGGGATTGTAGTGAGTAAGTCAGGATAGCCCTACACTATTGAACAGAAAGGCCTATAAACTGATCAGTGACCCTTGCAACCTGAATTGCAAAAAAAAAAAAAAGGGTAGATTTCAAATATTCTTTATATTTAATATTCTTTTTCCTTCCTTCCTACCCCTGCTTAATCTCTGTCGTTTAGGCTGCTGCATGTGGTCTAAGTGGCAGAGATCTAGGAATACAGACCTTACTAACAAGAAAGATGAGTACTATTGTATTATATGATACTTTATTTGGACTAACAGTTCATTGTTCATCTGGACTAATACAGCTTAAACAAAAATTATAAAGTGTTTTAAAAAAAATGAAGCCAGTTTTCTATTGTCTTGTTTGTAGTCAGATAACAGACACATAATCAAGACTTCTCAATAACTGGGAAACCTATTACATTTTATATTGTATCTGGCACTTGTTAAGTACCGATATTACTACTTATAAGTTGGTTTGCAGATCTATAGCACACTTATCTATATTTTTTTTACAGGTTTTTTGCTGAATGCTAATCTTCAACAGCACTCTGGCTATTTCAGTCATTCAACGAATAATCTCAACCAATCACGCAAGATGGCAGACGAAGATCTCATCTTTAGTATGGAGGGTCTTGATAACCCCCATTCTTCCAAGAAGCAAAGCTCAGATTACAGCAAAGCCGACAGTGATGAGGAGGACAATTTCTACATCTGCCCTATCACAGATGACCCAGCTTCACACCATGAGGAAAACAAGAAGAATTCACGCTACTTTACAAAGCTTGTGAAGCAAACGGAGTATGGGACCAGTTCTTCACCCAGAAATTCCTTCAGTTTTAAGGTGTGTCCATGCTCTCTGACAGATTTTAGGGACCAGCAAGTTGAGTTGTTTTGCACATCTGATGCACTTTGTTAATTTTTATGTTTGTTATTGTGTATTTTGTGATCTTGTGTTGACATTAGCATGCTGGGTAAAGTAAATGTATGACCTATTCTAAAAAATACCTCACGTTTTACCTTAAAACCATCAACATTTTTAATACGTTTGGGAAAAAAAGAGGTGTACCATCTACTGGAGATTCTTTGGTTGCAGGCAAATGTTGGCTCGTATAAAATGGTGGCACACAATCTTGGAGACAATAGTGTAATACATGTAAGTTATCTAAGGGTGAATTGCTATAAAATTACACATTGTGTTATTTCCCAATAGCTTGGAACCTTAGGTGTGGTTTTTTTGGTCTAGGATTCCTCTTGGAAGTCGAGACAAAAAAGCCTATGACAAAGGTTGCCAACTGGAAAGCTGCAATTTAGGAACATGGAAGTTGTGAACATTGTAAAGAATGTGGCATTGTCTATTATTTGTTTTGTTCTGTTTATTTGCACTTTTATTATTGTATTTTAAATGACCTCTTATTCCCATGTGCTCCCATATTTATTCTAGTGATTGTCTATTAGCAGTGGTTGTGACATTATTTTAATCACCCTAAATGGTTCTACAACTAATATGTAACAGTGCATCCATGACTTGGTCATTGCTTGATGTGAGAATACTTTTAATTGCCTAAAAAAAAGGCATTGCAATTATCATGGTTATCCAGAGAGGGAATGCCACTACTTCCCATGGCCTCCTTACCACAGAAGGGCATATCAGGATTAGTCCTAGCCTCCCCATACACCCCTCTAGTGAATGGCCACCACCATTGCATTACATCATCACATGATGCAGCGATGATGTAATGACATTACAGTGCTCCTCCACCCTCGAAGTTTTTTTTCTATGGATGCCTATAGCAGTTATTACTTTTCTTGTAAAAATATCATCTTCGAAGTTGAAGTTCTGAGGGGTGGTGTGCCCCGGTGCACAATTGGCACTAGGCCCACTCTCTCCCTGGCACACTAAAGAGGTTACATTAATAGCTGCCAGGCCCCCTGGAACAAGGATCCTGGTTGCCACTGCGATCACTGTAGGTATACCAATGCAGACTACACTAGACTGACTGCAAACTGATTGCATTCAAATTAAATTCAGTTCCTACTAAATGTGTTTTTATAGGAACCCAATTTCTTTAGCTGATCTGGGAATTTTTATGCAGATGTAATATATCAAAGCTTACAAATTACATTGCAATTGACTGTCAAATATTGTGAATGTAGATGTCTAGGACTTTTGTTCCATGCAGCAGAATATTGTCTGAGATATTAATAACAATTAGATGCAAAGTAAGTAGTTGAATGCAAATTCAGTATTCATCTTTATTCAGCTTGGTGCATATTTGATATGTATTTATGAAAAAAATGAGTATTGCAATACTTGGTGATACCTTTTTTTTCTTTAACTAACATTCGTTTCAAATAGATGAGCTTTCAAGAGGTCCGTCCTCCTTTTATCAAATCATAAGCAATACTTTTTAATTTTTTTATTTTATTGCTTGTGACTTGATAAAGAGAGGACAGACCTCTCGAAAGCTCATCTATGTAAAACGACTGTTAATCTAATAAAAAAAGGTATCACCAAGTATTGCAGTACTTATTTTTTTCCATCTGTGGACTAACACGACCACTCTACTATCCCTTGTTATGCAGATTATCTGGTAACCTTATCCTTAGCCCCATATTAAGAAACTGCTTTATCTTTTTAGTTGATAAGCACAGCTTTTTCTTGCAAACTGAACAGCTTGCTTCTATTTCTCACAAAACAGGATGCAACTATGTAGTAACGTTTAAGGCTAGTTTCACACTAGCATATTATGCACAGTGTGAAGAAAAAAAAGAAAAGAAAAATACGCCGAGCGTATTTTTCCTTTGTACTTGCCAGCTGAACTAGCGCATCATACAGAAGTGTGTCCGGAAGTAGGTGAGTACTATCGACTTGCATTGAGTTGTATTTATTTTTTCACACTAGCGCAACTAGCGTAATACGCTAGTGAGAAAAAAAAATACGGCTCAATGAAAGCCTATGTATTTACCTATTACGGACACGCTAGGATATGACATGCATATGCCGCGTCCAGAACGCTGGCTGTCGCATGTTGGCTGGCGTATATACGCCATGCAAAAAGTGCGGCCAGATATTAAGAGCCGTGAACGCTGAGGGAGCGTTCACGCTATTGTTGGTAAGTACAATAGAAAAATACGCTGGAGCGTTTATTTGTTTTTTTTCCTCACACTAGCATATTATGTGCTGCGCATAATACGCTAGTGTGAACCTAGCCTTAAAGGCCCTATTGAAGGCTGTTCATGATATTGTTCTATTTCTCATCAGTCCTTTTATTTCAGTTTATTTTTTTTACTTTAGTTATCCTTTAAGAATGTTAGGTAGCAACTTTAAACTGTCGTAAGGTAACCTATATGATTTGTAAAAGGACAATGTGACACTAGGTGGTTTTCTGCTCACATTTTACCATGGTGACAGATCTCTTCTATATGATAGAGAGACAGATTTGAAAAAAGAGTTGAAATGTTTTGATCACATTATTGACCTTCATCACTCAAACAAATGATTAACAAACCTTCAGTGGGTATAGAGTGTATTTGTGTTATCTCTGTAAAGCTGACACATGTGGTGTATAGAGCTGGAATGGTCTAGTGATAAAAATGATGTAAAATTAGGTATTTCTTGACTGAGCTGGGCCAAACCAGTTTTACTTTAGCTGTCCACTGAGTGCCTTGATAATGCAGCTTTCTCACAAGAGGTCAAAGATTACATTATGGTTTTGTACTGTTCTTCCTGCTTTTAGATAAAAAAATTATTCTAAAATTAGTCTTTATCACTTCATTCCTTTTTAATCTATTATTAAATGTTGCCAAATTTTCCAATAAAGCAGTATTTAATCTTCAAACCCCCCCCCCACCAAGAGTCCTTGATTCTATTGGACAGTCTCTCTTTTTTTTTTTTTTTTTTTCTGGGAGTTTGTGAGGGACAGTCTGGCTTGGTAGGGTTTAATTCTGCACATGTTGCTAACGTGCAAAGGGGTTAGCCCAAAACATCTATGGGACTCAAATCCTTAAAGTAGCACTACAGTCAGAAATTCTTTCATGATATGTTGATGTGTGTATGCAGCCTTACATATTTGTTGCAGTCTTACATATTTGTTGCAGTATCAGCCATTTAACAGATCCTGAGCTCACAAGTAGACCTCAAATCTGCCTGAGTAGAGGCTTTTGTGTGTGACGTATAACATCACAAAGTACTCACCCCTTCCCAGTTTCAAAACGAAATACCTACTGACGGTGTATGTGCATATCTAACAAAATTACTGTGAACATGCGCTGGCAGTGGCCATTTCAGCAAAACTGGGAAGGGGCAGGTGCTGTATTACATACAGTAATTGTTTTTGTAATTTTACGCAAATATGTAATGGCCTCTTAAACACCTGGGTTTCAGCAGTCATTCATTTACCTTCATGCATCAGTTGCACTTGGTCTTAAACAATGGATGAAAAGGATGCAATTGAGACAAAAGTAGCCCAGATAAATGTGCTATGTTATACATATTCTGCCCTTTCAAAATACTATTTTTTTCTCAGTTTGTTGAAATGAAGGATACCTTGTATAATCTGGAAAATTTACTAAATAAGAATCCCCAATGATCATAAGAAATAACATTTCAATGGCACTAGACTATTCTTAAAGTACATAGGATTTTGAGTGTTATTTTATCAGCAGGAAGAGTTTCTAGAAGAAAAAAATACACTTTTGTCCAGACTGAATCTCGGATGTCATTTGCCCATTATTATGGCTAGAATATAATTCATATATTCACAACAATGCAGAACCACATGTACAATTTGAGTTGCTTGCTTTGCATTGTATCGAACATTGTACAACTTCAGTAATGTCTTTTATGCATCTCCTAGATGGAAAAATCCCAAAATTCTAAGCATGGTTGCATGGCTGAACGAGGTCGGGTATGTGTTCTTACTGATATGGATCTTTCACCACCTTTCATGTCCTCTTTGAACACCTAAATACATTTAAGGTCTCATGTAATATGTGGTGTATTTAATGTAAAGATACATTATATTTAATTGTGCTTAAGGTGGCCATAAATAACTGCTTTGTTGGATTTAATTTCAATTGCAGAGTCTTAGGGGGGAATTCAGGATAGTCCAAAGTGAG
>WMED01030669.1:0-10062 GCA_019650415.1 Pipa parva | reverse complement strand
CCAGTATCCAGCCACTAGGGTCCAGATCTCAAACCTTTTGTAGTGAATCTGACAATATCATTCTTTGTTACATGCAATGCTTCATTTTTAATAAGCTTTAGTTGTCTGACCTCCTTGGAGGGTATTGATCAAAGTCGAAAAAAAAAATTGCTGGCCAAAAAGTTACAGAACAGCGCCAAATAGAGTCAAAAAGCTCCGAAAACGTTGAAATGACCTTGATAAATACCCCCTATGTGTTATTTTATATCCATTTCAATGTAGATTTGAAAACCTTTGACTGGTGTAGAGTGCAGTCTCACATTCATTACCTATAACCATAACTCTAACCTGTTTACCTTAAATAAATACACAACACTGAGAGTGGGTATAATGGGCCGCAGCTTTATTTCATAACAAATCTCCATTTGTTATTACTGACAGAATTTCACAATGCCTGCCACACCTCCTTTTCTTAACCTTTAGTGATTACCATCTGACCCCTTCCTTCTCCCTTAAGGTTGGGTTCCACTTGGCAGGGTAGCCACCTCCACCACTCATGGGCCCTTGTCCAAATAGTGCCCAGTTGCACAATGCATCTCGCCCTGAGTTGCCCAGATACCAGGCAAGCATTATAATAATTCCACCAAGGGCTGTCCATATGACACCTTATAATGGGCAGCAGTAGCTACTCTGGCCCTATTGGTGCCCTAGGCAACTATCATTTCCCCAGATGATGTAAAATAGAATGGCTTATATGTTATTCTTTATTTTAGTTTTTATTCTATTGAATTTTTTCTCAAATAACGCACATAAATTTAGGCGTTCAGATAATAAATGTCAACCAGTTAAGCTGGCCTCAGTTGTATCAAGAAGTTCAATCAATGGTTTTAAATGATTGTTCATTGTGATGTGCTCCCACATGGCTATTAAACATCAGTTTGCTCTTGACCTATTTCTTTTTTTGATTGATATCCAATATCCGCTGCATCAACTACTCTCACACAATTAATAGCAATATATGTAAGACGTCCACCTCAGTCTCTGATGTTTCTCTTCAGAAAATCACTAGGCCTTAGCACCCTAATGGGACAGTAGGGTTTACACTATAATATACACAATTCTAAAAGTTCTTATACCCTCCACCTTCTTTAAAAAGTCCTTATTAATGCTGCAACTTGTGGATTAAATGGATCAAGTTGACCCCTTGCCATCTAAAACATATTACTATTCAAAGATGTGTGTACGCCTTACCGCCTAGGTGTTCACTAACATGCCAAAAACCACCCTCCACGTGTAATCGTGTGTAACATCCAGGTATCACATTCGTCATGGATCTCTCTCCATCTGGTAGGCCAAATATAAAGAACAAGATAAGACCATGTACTCTGGAATAAAATCTTCAATACTTTATTTTCTCATCCATTTAATCACAACGATGCTGGAACATGTAAGACAATCCAAGAACACAGACTAAATGCATGAAGCGTTTCGGTCCATTAGGACTTTACTCATAGGCATTAAGTTGACATAAAAGAACAATCTGAAATAAACAGGTATTACCTGGGTAACCACTCCTCCACAGGGAGGGGATTGCACAGATTCCATTAACCCTTTGGCACATCAAAGAATGTTTAACATTACATATACTGTACATCCATAACTGTGTTCAAACTGTGTCAAATGTTAATAACAACAAACATCAAAATTAAATCTACTTGAAATGAACAGACTTTTCCAATTAGAGGTGAATATACTTGCTGTACCAATTCTTTTATGTTAACATAATACCTGTGAGTAAGGTGCTAATGGACCAAAATGCATCAGGTGTTTTAGTCTGTGTTGTTGGATTGTCTTACCTGTTTTAATGGATGAGAAAATAAAGAATTAGTATTGAAGATTTTATTCCAGAGTATATGGTCTTATCTTGCTCTTTATATTGACCCCTTGCCATAGCCTAGAAAGTCTTGTTGCAAATGTCCTGCTTGTCAAAGAGGTAGCAATATACAACACAAATTTGTCCCATAGTCTCTTAGAAGTGTCTCTAGCTTAAGCAGTAGAATCTCATAACTCTATTGGGGTTATTCATTAAAGTCCGAACAGTTGCGTAAATGCCTGTATTCTCATCCTTACGCGACTTCTCCAACTCCACTTATTCAACAATCACTGTGATGTGACGAATTCACAACCAATTCTGATGCTTACTCCAGTCACGGACTTACGGAGCCATTCACATCAATTTCCGAGCGCGTGTACAGGTAATTCTGCTATTCAGCATGCGACGGAGTCTGTTGAAGGGGCGGATTCTGCCTGTTATACTCACATTAACCAATATCCTAGTTATGGCTAATTTGGAACCCAATAAGAAAGAAGTAACTTGTCAGTTTGCGGCAACAAGGGTGTACTGCTCCAAATTCACCTGTTTGCCTTTGCCACAAAAGAGTGGCAAATTGACAGGTTTGATGGCAGGGCTCCAGTGTTGTGTAAGGCGACTATTCATTTAAAAGTAACAATGGTGACTGTGACTAAATTAGTCTACTACTAAACATGAACTAAGCACAAAGTGACATCAAAAATAAGTATTTTTCACTTATATACAGTTAGTGGGATATGATGAGACTGAGGCCCTTCACTGGAGGAATTCACCTCACTTCCCATGCCTACTCATCCAACTATTGTGCGACTGACTACGCTGCACTACATATGTGATGGCACCTTTGTGTGTATTTCTTCTCCATGAAACAGGAGTTTTTTTATGACTTACAAGGATAAGAACCCATTTTTGTACATGTGAGTGCATTTTTCTCTTTTACATTAAAATTGTGTAAAAATACTGCATCATTGTGATTTCTCTGCAAACAGCCACTTATACCTAAAGAAAAGGAGTGTAAGAAAGCACAATCCACTGAGGGACTACCTGATCTTTAAGGCTAAATCACCAGCCTGAATACATGTCAGTGCGCATTTGTACTTAACTGCGCTATATTAAAGGGAAAGTGTGACCTCTCTATGGTCTTAAATGTACTCTTGTTACAACTAACAGTTTACAGGCAACAAACATGCTTCTTTTCCCTTCCCTGGCTTGTGGCAATGATTCCCCAACATGCCTGTGTTTATACTATAAATTTATAGTTTAATGCCGGATGCACTAAGGACACTAGAGATTCTGTTTTCATATATTGATACTAAGAGGGTAATTCAGGAAAGTGAGAACTTACCTTGCAATCCTTTGATTCATCTCGCCGAGACTGTTACGTGCTCCCTTCTGTCCTGCACACGGAGATCAGCGAACGCTTTAAAGGTACTTCGACTCACCTCGCGATCACTCGAGTCGCCTCGCCTCGATGAAGTATCTTTAAAGCGTTCGCTTATCTCCGTGTGCAGGAGAGAAGGAAGCGCGTACCAGTCTCGGCGAGGTGAATCAAAGGATTGCCAGGTAAGTTCGCACTTTCCTGAAATACCCCCTAAATGTTAAAACAGGCACCAAACCTCATGAGAAAGGACTAAAAATAGTAACTTTCTATTTATAATGCTGCTGGCTGAGGATCGCTGCAGATCCTGACACCACAAGGGGGAGATAGACTAATAGTGGGTTGAAGTAATTAACTGACCAGTTGCATGGTGGGGGTTTAGGTGTCTGCTGTAAATAATGTCCGCACTCAGTAATCTTACATTGAACAATTAAATAAAAGACTTATAATAAAGGCATGATTGTGCTCATAATATTTTAGTAAAAAAGTACACTCAGGTGTACAACATACATGAACACACACATTAATTTTACATGTTTTGGGAGGAACAAAAGGGGGTGTTCTGAGTATATCTACTTGTAACCGGAATATAATAATATAATATATAATATAATAATTATATTATTATATAATAATTGTAGAGATATAAAGGGCAATGCAACACACAGTGTTTTGACAGCAACGGCGGCAGACAAAAGTTGCCCCATCCATTCCTTTATCTGCCTGCCAGACTCTCTTGCTTGTTGTTTGTTTGCCAGCCTGCCTCCCTTTTTACCCAGCCGGTGCTAGATCTGCAAAAAGCTAGGGCAATAGTTAATGCAGGGTAATTAAAACCAGTCATGGCATCCTGGTGAAGTGCTGCCCCGGGCAACGGGAGGGCTGGAAAGTGCGCTTCTTACATGCTCCCTTTAGGATAGCATTTGAGACTGAAGCTTCTATCACATGTTCTGTTGCCTGCCAACCAAATTCATAGCTCTGCACTTTGGTTGTTGATCCCTTTTTAACTTGACCTTTACAACACTAGGGAGAGTAGGTAAGTAGAAAAAACAGAAAAAGGTTTGTGATGCCCTCTAAGTCAGACCTGGGCAAACTATGGCCCGTGGGCCGCATCTGGCCCTCCAGACTTCCGGGACCGGCCCGCGGCAAGATGTAAAAATGGGAGAGCGTGGCCAACCACCGTAGGCATCAGCATGCTAGACATGCCCCCTTGGCCCTCTGAAGCTATCCAGGCCATTCACCCGGCCTGATGGCAAAAATTATTGCCGCCACTGCTCTAGGTAAAATCCCACTTCATCCCCTTGCCACACCTACCTATTCTCACCTTGGCCGGGAGTAGAAATTCAGGTGAGGAAAATCTAGTTTTCTTGTCCACTCAGCTACTCCTCAACACATTCAGGGCCTCATTGATTAAAGGTCAAATAGATACGTATTGCTCTGAATTCATATCTATTCACCGCTTCAGTTATTGAGCAAACTCTGTGATGTGGCAAATACACAATCAGTTCTGGTGGCTATGATAGTAGCGATCTTATGGAGCACTTCAGCACTTCACACCACTTTGTGTGTATACTCAGATACTTTTACTATTGACTAAGCAGAGGAGTGAGTTGAAGGAGTGAATGCGACTTCTCCAAATTCTCCTGTTTGACTTTGCCACATCAGAGCGGAGAATTAGGGGGCTGATGGCAAGGCTCTGCATTCTACTTCTATCCAACTGACTACGCCATACATTGCAACTGACAGCGATCGCCGCTGTCCTCTTCGTCAATAACAAGAAGTGAATTTGTGACTATTTTGGCGATGTGACTCAAATTGTAACGAGTTGAATTCAACAGGTGAGTTCATCCTTTAGTCAATGAGGCCCTTAGCCCTGTGTTTCCCAGACTCTGATTCCTATGAAGCCACTAGAAAAGAATAGGTTGCTCAACCAGATCAGTTTTCAAAGAGTAAACTCATTTATTGCATGTGTTGTGCAAAAATATAATATTTCAGGGTATCAGTCAGCCTTCATCAGATGATCTTATAGAGTTACTCTATTTGGATGATTAAAATAAAAACTCCCCAAATTAACAGTTGCTATATAATCAATCTGCCTAAACCAAATTTCGAAATGGTGCCTAGAAATTATGATATTTCACTTTCAAAGTAACCTTTTTTTCATGAATAAGTATCTAAAGCTCTAAAAAATAATTGAGTTGGATTTGTTTAAACAACACATACAACAAGGTAAAGATAAAAACAGAAACAAATAAAATTAATCTGTTCAACTTTAACATTTACATTCCGATCTGAATAACTGCCATGCCAATCCAAATAGGAGTTTTTATTTCTCTAATCTTACTGGTCCTTTAATGTATCCGTGTGAATGCACTAAACAATATAAAAAAAAAAAATTAAAAAAAAGAAATCCAGTTTAATGTGGGCGATGATCTCTTCTTAAGATTAGAAAATTCCTGGCTGGTTAGTTGAACAAGAATTTTGTCTGACTTTAAGTGGAATAACTCACAGACAAGCTGCCCAACTCATTTCTAGTGCCAAAAAAATATGCACATTTTGAAGTTCTCCTTGGAGAGTATGTTATGAGTTAAGATTTAACAAACCATCTTTACAGTACTCTGACCTAAATAGACGTTAACAGATGTTTCATTATTTATAGATGCTGACTCCTACAATAAATCCTGTTACATTTACCTTTGGCAGATGTCTCTAAAATAAAAAAGGTCCAATAAGCACAACACAAGCAAGCACAGAAAGAGTGTACTATTACATACATCTGGTGCAATTAGGATTACTGCCATTGGTTCTGTCTGATGGCGACTGGGATAAAAATGATTGGATTATTGATAAAAAAAAAAGAAAAGGTAAACGCAATGGGAGTTTTGCATTGTTTCACATTGTAGTCTTTTCTTTGTTTCTAAAGACTTAGGGGTTATTCACTATTTGTGAATTCGACTGTCGAATTCACAAACAGCGGATTCCCATAGAAAATCTGCTATAATTTCCCTATTGTAAAGTCGCAAAAAATTTTTTAATGTTAATATTGCGACAATTTCCCCATAATAAAGTCGCGACTGCAACAATATTTTCATTATAAAGATGCGACTGGGACAGTAGCAGCCTATTGCGACTGTCTTTATCTGGCGAATTCGCACCTATACGCAACAATTCAACTTTAGTGAATATCGCCCTCAGTTCCAATGACAAAAAATAAAAAAGTGAGCATTTCTCAATTCGGAGCTCATTCACAGAAAGGCAGAATAGTCCCGTAAAGGTGTGAATTCACATTTATTCCCCACTCCCCTGTATTTGGGTATTCAGCAAACTCTGTGATATTGCAAATTTGAGACCAATCTGACAGCTTCCGACAGTCATAGACTTAAAAATCGCTTTGCAACACTTTACACGCGCGTGCATCCTACTGTCTGCCTGACTATGCCACACTATGCAAAAGACAGCTGCTAATGCATTCACGACTTTACTATGGGAATCCTCTGTTTAGTGAATAAGGAGTAGAGAATTTGTGACTATTGGGGTGAAATTTGTTAAACTCGGAAAAGCCATTTGTGCTTTTCCGAGTTTAATAACTCAGGAGAATGATTTGAAGTTTCTCCTGGTAAGTATCGTGAGATTTGACTCATGCGATACTTGCCGTGACAAACTTTTTAAAATTAAATATATCCATGGAAAGGTAGCTATATTGTATGGCTACCTCTCCATGGATATATTTAATTTTAAAAAGTTTGTCACGATAAGTATCGCACGAGTCAAATCTCGCGATACTTACCAGGAGAAACTTCAAATCATTCTCCCGATTAAACTCGAAAAAGCCGAAAAGGCTTTCTCGAGTTTAATACATTTTTTGGAGTGTAGGGACCCAAAGTGATGTGAATTTGCTTCGATAGTGAAATTCTCACTTTGATAAATAAGCCACTTGGGTTAAAATGCAAGTTATTCCTGCTCTGATGACATCTTTGATCAGCTTCATAAACAAGCACCTCCTCAATTAGTCTCACATTGCTGTTTTATATAATATTCATGATTTGAGCAAAAAGCTGAAAAAATATAAACATAAAAAATAAACTATTATTTTATATTCACATAAAAATATATGTGGTATTTGTAGATTTCTTTTGTGATAAAAGCTTTGGTGGTTCGTTATCATTTTTGCTAATGGACGATTTAATTAGAGGGGATGCAGCCAAAAGTAACAACTGACAAAAACGATTAAGTTAAAAGAACAGTAACACCAAAAAATGAAAATGCCTCCAATATAATTATAGTTACTCTATATTCAGTCAATGCTTCCAAAAATTCTAAATTGTGGCTGTAAAATATGATCTACAGTACAGTTGCCCATTTAAATGAATAGGACTCACTTTGACTGTAATTTCTCTGCATTTTGTAAACAACTTTACTGTGGGTGACAAAAAAAGTACAGCAGGGGAATTCATCAGCATGAGCAATTGTTTACAGAGGTCAACTAACCCAATCAGCAGTCAGCATTCTCTGGTACAAGTAAGCAAGAATAATAATATTATTATATATTTGGGGCTAAATTAGAAGCTGCTGCTGATTTTGCTTTGGTAAACTCAGGGGAATCTGGATTAAAGGAATTGCACAGGATTTCTGACTCTGCCGCACAGCACCTGTTTCTGCACAATCGCCTCTCTGTAACTTGCTTAAAGGGAGAATGTCAGCTGAAAAAACACTACAGTAGATCAAATCACCCACTTAGCATTAATCAAGTGTATTTTTAATATTCAAAGCTCTAATTTCATGACATGCCTTTCTGACAACTGGGTTAACAGACATGCCAATGTTAGTGTCTCTTTAAATGGACATCATATTGACCAAATACATTTTCTGAAATCCATAATTATTTCGTATAACATGCTTAATAAACAGGGATATTCTACCATGTCTCAGAGAGGCTTTCTCCAAAACTCTTCAAATCCAAGCGAGCATTCGGCCATATTTCATGGTAATTGAGCCAACAGGGGCACCATATAGTTGCAGTGTAAGAATGATACTTATTTTAACAAGCTTCCTGGTAGATCACCCACACACATATATGGGGCTTATTCATGAAAGTCTGACCGGTAGCGTAAAGGTCCGAATTCACATCCAATCGCCACTTCCCAATCTTTGCAAATTCAGCATATACTCTATGATGCAGTAAGAATTCACTTCGACAGTCAAATTTGCACCTATTCGATGAATCAGTTGCATCATCAGAATCTCCTATGTCCATAGGATGTACTGACCACAAAATGCTAGGAAACCCACCTAATGTATAAGGTACAGATGGAGACCTTATTCTAGCATCTGGTGCACATAGTTACACTCATGACCCAATAATGTCATTGGTGCAATGTGTGATTCATATAGTTTCCCTTTTACTGGGGTTGTACTTACTGACACTAATAATTGTAGGGTCATATGTGAATTACAAACAGTATTCAATTGTACACTGAACTAACCCACCACAAGCTTGTAGAGACAGGGCCGGTTTTAGGCAAAACTGAGTCGGGCAGCATACGCTACTATATTTGTCAGTCCACTGCAGAGAGAGTGAACAAAATAGAGTTGTTTGCAGCAACGTCCCCCATTAGGTATTGGGGGCAATTGTCCAGGTTGCACTACATGAAACTGACCCTGCTTGCTGGCTGGAGGAGACCACAAATCTGGTAAAGGTTGCTCACAGTACATATGATTTTATATCCCCATCCTTTTCCAGTTAGCATTTTCCTCCATATTTTTAGCACAGTGCTTCACTCTATCTGATATATCTACCCCACACCTCTGCATGACCATCACATATACACACCCATATCTGCCACCCTAGTAAGGTCAAAGCATTACAATGCTGCAACAGATATAAACTGACCACAAAAGTTCACGGCATGTAATAAAAGGTTAAATTCCATAACAGAGTGCAAACCCCCTTATCTGCCTCTATATGTAAACTCTGCTGTTAGTTATATTATATGATAAAGGGTCAAAATTATTATTATAAATGGTTCATATCTTTTAAAGAAATCCCAGAATTCTCAGACATACAAACTTGATTCAGGAAAGGCAGAGGAACAAGTGACCTTATTGATTATGCATGCTGGGTAATAGAAACAGCCAGAGAATAAAAGAAGAAAGTCAACATTTACTTGAATTAATAGCAAATCCTTTGACTGTGTTGACTGGAAAATAGACATACTTGAACATCATATGGATCTAATGAGAAAGCTCAACACTTGCCAACAAGCAACAGTAATGGCAGGAAATAGAAAAAAAGATTGAAAAATTTTGTCCCAGTTTAATAAAGGAGGTATACCATCATCTTTTTTATGTTCCCTGTATGCAGAACATGTAATCAAAGATGATGGACTGCAGGAAGATAGCCAAGGATATACAGATGGCTGCTGATGCTACATACATTCTAGAAAATTAAGAGAGCCACAGGTCTTGAATAATGGTCTACCTGTCCACAGACTGTAGTCTGATAGATTAACCAGTGGAGGACTTGCTGTTTCCTTTGCTTTACTTTAAAGTTAATCATGAATGCCTCTACTCTAGTATTCACTGTCCTGCCTATTGATCAATAGCTTGTGGATTGTGCCAAACCAATCAGCCAATCACATGTGTTTAAAAAACATTCAAAATAAATAGGTTCAAGTGAGATGGTATAGAGTAGCTACATAGCTTTATTCTGTCAGTACATAATATGTTTCAGGCACTGCTTACTCCTATTTATTATTAAGTTAAACTGTACACAGTGGACAGTTGTTACGATTTGGGTACAGGGATAGATGGTAGCCTCCGAAACCCCGCCAAGGCAAAC
>WMED01030668.1:0-10063 GCA_019650415.1 Pipa parva | reverse complement strand
AGACCGAGAGTGCTGATCACATGCACTCTCGGTCTCCTATTGGCTCATGTGACAGATCAGCCAACTTTGACACGGCACACTGGTTGAAAATCGCTGATCTAGTAAACTATAGAAACCAATCATCAGTGGTAATTCACTCATATAACAGAGCTACAATCATAAAACCCACATCTGCATGGTTGCTGGAATTTAGACTTCAGTGAATGATTCTCCTATTGATTCATTCTGATGAAACTATGACTATTGGATGAAGGCTTTTAAAGACTGTAGTACATCTAGTAGCTTTGTTTACCCTTGGGACACTTTGATTTTGATGGCACTACTTGTTTATTTATAGTGAGCTCTACATTTAGAGAAATTATAATTTTCAATATAGTTTGCTGGCTGCTGGTGGGGTTGTTCTACAGGGTATCTGCAATATCAATTAATATAATAGTGTCCCTTTCTGGTATGAGATATGCAATGTCCTATATAAGTTCCCTTTAGAGAAGGGTGACAGTATGTTTATAGTTTTTCACCATAGATAGCACAGTATATGTTCTGTCACAAGTTTTCCCCATAACCTTAGGTTTACTATGAACCAGATGGTGTAGTTGAGATTCTACATTTTTGTGAATTTTTTGGTTTTCAGATGTAGCTTTACATATATTATTAGTTATTTGTATACTGTCAACATATTATGTAGCATTTAGAGAACATTTAGCCAGTTTAATCAATCTCTTCCCCAGTGAAGTTAACAATCTAATTCCCTGCCACATGCAAACAAAGTAGTGCTCATTTTGTCAGAAGCCAATTAACCTATCAATAAGGGTCTTAAAAAAAAAGAAGACAAATTTCACATTTCACATTTAGAGGCCTATGTTCTTCAGCTCTGATTATTCACCAAACTCTGCAATGTTGTGAATTTGATTCCAATTCAGAGGCTTACAATGGCCGCTAACTTATGGAGCTCTTCACATTACTTTGCACGCACGTGCACACATATGTTAAAAGCTATCAAGCATTGGAATTGTGCATCACTCTGCATCCTGCTACTCTTAAAGGGGCCAATTCACCATTGTGCGTAGTGAGCTGCGAAGCCTTCGGCTCACTTCGCACTTGATGTTATGCGCCCGCTGATGTCCTGTACGCGGACAACAGCAAGCGCATTAAAGGAATTTCAGTCTCGGCGAGGAGACTCGAGTGTTCTCGTAGAGACTGAAATTCCTTTAATGTGCTCGCTGATGTCTGCGTGCAGGACATCAGCGGGTGCATAACACCATGTGTGAAGTGAGCCGAAGGCTTCGCAGCTCACCATGCACAATGATGAATTAGCCCCTTAGACTGAATATGCCACATTATGCAACCAACCACGTCCATTGTCTTTCACTTGTTCACTGAATTTTCATAAATAAGGAGTAGAGAATTTGTACTTTCCTGAGCATAGCAATGCAAAGGGATGGGAATTCCCCCATAGTTACTTTTTGGTTGCTAGAGCCAGTGCCCTTGCAGCCAGAAATAATAATCTTTTTAACAAATGGAACCATAACAAAATGCTTTAGTTTCCCTCCCATAATCTACTTTGTACATAGCAAAATATATAGTATTATGGTAAACATCTCTTTTCAGGGCCTGTAAGTAACAAACCAGCAGATGGTGCTGTGTCCTTGTTTCCAGTGCTTGGGAATGTTAACTAAAAACATGCAGAGCGTAAAGGCACAGTAAAGTCTGAAATTTACACTTATTAAAAGTCCATCTTGTTAAATAAATATAATTCTTCATTCTGCCATGTAGGGCTATTCCTGTCCTAAGAATAATTCTTCATTAATTCACAGTTCATGTTTTAGTGTCACAGTTTGCTAATATTTTCTAAATACAAAATCTACCACATTTTCAGCTGATTTAATTTCTATTCCTGTCTGAATTTTTGGTCTCTGATTTGTATAGTTTTAATATGAGAAAAACAGATTTACAAAGTCTGTGCAAATTATGGCCAATTATTTCAAATTCATTTTGGTGCACAGAAAACAGTCTTTACCTAAGCACTGCCCCCAGTATGTATGTTTGTGTGTATATTTATATTTATAAAGCACCACTAATTTATGCAGTGCTGTACAGTTCCATAAATGGATTTTCCTCACATCTTACATGTTATAAAAGAGAAAATTTTTATTGCAAGTGATTTGTTTGTTTATGGATTTCAGATGTTGGGATAATTACAGCATAATTGAAACACACACATACACACATACAGTACATACCCTGTTTCCCCAAAAATAAGACCTAGTGCAATTTTTCTAAGCTGAGAATTATAAGGCCTCCCCTGAAAATAAGACCTAGCTGCAGCAAAGTATGAGAAATATACCGTACCAGTACCGTGTCCCAAAAATAAGAACTTCCCCAAAAATAAGAACTTCCCCAAAAATAAGACCTACAGCCTAATTCACCATTGTGCGAAGTGAGAACACTCGAGTCTCCTCGCCGAGACTGAAATTCCCTTAATGCGCTCGCTGATGTCCGCGTGCAGGACATCAGCGGGCGCATAATACCATTTGCGAAGTGAGCCGAAGGCATCGCAGCTCACTTCGCACAATGGTGAATTAGGCTGCTAGTGTGTCTTTAAACGCAAAAATTAATATAAGACACTGTCTTATTTTTGGGGAAACACGGTACATATATATACTGTACATACATAAAATGATGTATCACAGGCAATATTTATTAGTGCTAGTTTTTTCAGTAAAGCAGAGACACCTATTAGCCTGAAACAGCTTATATTAGTGACACAGGTCAGTGACTACCACTGATAAAACACTGTACAAGGCATGGTACTGCAGTGGGCACAGGAAGCTGGGCAATCTCAGATATCTTAATACTACAAATTTCCTCAGTAAATGAAGTCGCCATCAAAGGGCCGTCAGTACCATCAGACACAAAGGAATGGTCAAGAATGCAATAAGAGGCCTTATACACATTTGAGGAGTATGTTTTGGAATGAGGAAGACTAGGGTTAGGGTAATAAATACATTGTAATGTGATTATTGGTGTGTTTAGAAAAAGAGAAGGAGTACAAAGAAAAAAACTATGTGTGTGTCTGTGTTGGGTAGAGAGAGTGAAGGAGAAACATATACTGGAAGCAGTGCTATCAAATGGATTAATGCACTAAAATCAACTGCATCTTTCTACAGTAAGTAGGGACACTTGTATTACAGTCGAGAGAATGTTTCTGTGGTACAGAATAAGAATTGACATTATGGGAAGGCCAGTGAAAGCTTCAAAGTGGTTTACAGAAAAAACTGATAAAGTGCTTGCAGAGATTCATGGGAAAATAACAGGTGTGCACATGGGAAAGCCTGGGTAGACATTTGATTAAGGAATTCAGCTGTAAGTGTGCGAGCATGAGAATGACAGCATTGTATGTATGACAGCATCTAAGCTGAGTCATGTTCACAGAGATGTGTGTATGTGGGAGTGGTGTGAGAAACTGGAGGAGGGAGGGAGGGAGACCTGCAAACGTGGCTGTGAGAGGGGAGAGCCAAGACACAGGACCTGTTGGGTGACAGCGAGAGAAGAGGAAAAGGAGAGAGACAATTAGGCTGGGATAAAAAAAAAAAAAGAGAGAAACTGAAGATGCGCCAGTGAAATGGACGGGTATGAAGGAAATGAGAGAACATAGAAGAAACACAAGAGGGGGGAATTAGCAAGTGAAACTGCAGGAGAAGATGGGAGAGAATAAGTGAGGGAATGATGAGAGATTACACATGGCAGAATAACTAGGGATGTGAGGGGAGCATTTCGGACTATGCAAGAGAAAATGGATGAGGGGTATGGAAAGAACAAGCAGGAAATCTTGAGAAGGTGGGAGAAGTAATGAGAGGAGGGGGCTGTGTGCAGAGGAGGAGTATAGAACCTGAGTCTCACTATAAAGGTGAGTGTACAGTGGAGTTGCTGTATAACATAGAAAGAAGAGCATATGACCCAGCCTTATACCACATTGAAGTTCTTTCCTATGACAAGAAAACCTCCTAAAAGTGTCAATGAATCCTGCTGTATATACAAAGAATCAGTGGCATAATACCAAGTGTACCATGAACTAAACCATATAAGTGGTCCCAGTATCAAGGACGTTTCATTGAAGCCCACAGACGTATTCAGACTTGGCTTAATTTCTATCAACTGCAGTTGAGTGTAATCCGGGCACAAATAACTCCTTCTGCTACTCATCATACTAGGCAATACTTTGGAAATCCACTCCTGATCAGATCAGTGGTACACTGCAAAACAGGTGCCCATCCACACAAGGCATCATACTTGTCTTGTCTGTCTTGGATTGCTCTGTGGAAAACCCATAGCACCCATTCACCTTTTAATTCAGTTGGACCCAACACTAAGGATGAATTCAGTTCAGAAGCTCCTGCAACTGCCAGTAACAGCAGTAAATATGGTAAAGAACCACCATACAGAAGAAGCCAAGAGCCCTGTTCTAAGCCCAGAAGGGGGAACCCAGACATTCTACAATGCCTTTCAGGTAGATGAACTGCGACTTTTGAAATCTCCAGAGCAGGAACCCAGTCTGGAGAACAGTGGAAACAGCTCCCAGTGTCAGCCTGTGCGGTATGGAATGAACATGTTTATATATGTATACTGGAGTTTCCATGGGTCAGACTGTGCGGTATGGAATTATCATGTTTATATATATATATATATATATATATGTATATATATATATATATATATATATATGTGTGTGTATACTAGAAACATAGATTAAGTATATAGCAACTATAAATTAATTTGAGGCAATTTGATGTTTTTGGTGGTTCTGTCCATTTCAGAGCCTTTGTGGTACTGTATATTATTTTGTGGAAATACAAAATAAGAGATACCACAACTATAAAGGCGGATTCACAATAACAAAATAAGATTTTTATATAAAATCCATTCCTAAAAATATCTGCCAAATGTGTCTAAGGTCGTTAGTGGACACAATCATTTCTTGAATTGCTCTGTGACACTTGCGTCTGTCTAAAACATTTAAGTTGTTTACATTAAAGTTCAGTCAATGTATTAAACTGTCTGGGTGTCTCCAAGATCTATGTACTGCCTGTGTGAACCTGTGTGTTATTTAAGTGTAAAGTTGAGTGGCAAGACATTGTTGAGTAAAGAGGTGTTAGATTGTTTTTGAGCCATTGTTTTACAGCTAAAATGAAAAAAAATGTGTTTAATTTCTTTTTTACATTTGAAAGGGAAATTTAAAAAAAACAACCATTACTGCTGCTTCATACACAATATATTAATATCATGCTGTGATCTTTTAATAGTTTTCAAGATTTCAGTCTGTTCTTGTTATATATAGGTCATTATAAAGACATTACATTTCTCTGACTAGCCATATACTGTATAATCTTATTCTTTTCAAATTGCTCATTTCTCACTCAGTTCTCAGGTTCTGCTGTTACCCCAGTCCTCTATGTTTCTTCAGTGCCTGTTTATTTTTCTTACCTCTTTATTGCGTGTCAAGCTGTATAGCGCAGTGAGATGGAAAGTAAACAAAAGTGATGAAAGGTGCAAAGCCCTCCTCATCCATAAAAAAAAACAGCAAAGAATGAAAGGGGTGGGTTTGGAGGAAGCCACTACTCTGGCAAAAATAGCCAAAAAACCCACAAAATAGTATGGGCTTGCCAATGAGGAATCTTATTCAGACAGATGCAGACTAGGTTATATTTACTAAGAAGCAACAACATTCATACAATACAGTGACAGAGTCATTCATTTTGTGAGGTAATCATGTTACATTTAGTAAGGTAAACTCCAATTCGCTGTATGAAACTAATGCTCAATTCAAGACCTTCTCCACATGGAGGATCAAGCTTGACAGAATGCAGATGACTGTGAAAGTCTATTTCTTATTGGAGGCCACTGATATTCACTGGATTGTTTAGCACTCCAGTGTGTATGAAAAGTTATAGTGTTCAGTTGACAGTGTTTTGTAGCAGTTTGGAATTGTGGGCAGGTAGCACTACAAGCATTTTCCCTCATTGCCACTTTTGTAAAGGATATTGTCTCTATTAAATGCCCAGAATTCTTTCTGTTTAAGAATAAGGGAACTGCAGTGTTAAGCTGCAGAGGCAAGAATGCTAATCTAAAAAAAATGCTTTCCCATTTTTTAGCTTTAAATTGATTGCCTTCCCTTTTGTGGATTTGACCACCGCAGTCATGTTGGACAGCATTATTCATATGACACACAGTATAGGGCTCCCATAATTCCATAGAAAGAGTTTTACTTGGTTCAAGTTGTGAACTCCCATAGCTGGGTGTTAGAGGATGCTTGGAGTTTTTTTTCACAAAATAGATGGGCACTTTGGATAACACAAGTGGTAATGAAAATGAACAAATTGTCTAAATTCTGGCAAATATGTCAGTGAAAAATAATACTCAATGCCATTTTCATTGCAGAAAATGTGGCAAAAAGTATACATTTCTCCAGTTTCTGTACTTTCTGTAAATATCCCTCTTAATGTAACATTGGAAGGTGCATCTAAGGTATAAGAGGTATAACAATGGCTATAATCCTCTTTCTGCTTCTCTCTTTCCCTCTGCCTTTTACACAACCTCCCCTTCTTTTTAGTTTTTTCCTTGCTTTTCTTGTCATGTGTACACAATGATAAAATGCAAGGTTGAAAACATTTTCCTCTGTGGAAAGAGCTACTCGTCATCACTATTTTGAGCTCTACATTTGGTCATGGGAGGTGAGCACTGTATCACTTTGGGGGAACACAAGCACCCATGTTGCTATGGCTACCATCTGGGGCCTAGCATATCTTTTCAGCCTTGTGTAATCAGATACCAACAATAAATATTTTACAAACTAGTGTCAAGTTATGTAGTGTCAGGAGAGGAGTAGCATGAGTTTAACACTTTCAGTTCTACAGAATAAAAACATAAAAGTATCAGTTGAAAGTTGAAGGCCTCAGTCTTATATATCATAACATTTCAAGCGGAACCAGAAATTTGTCACTTTATACAACTTTACCCTGTACCACTTTTTCTATAATAGACATAACCTGTGCTGCCCATGTCTGCTTTATTTTGTCCCTCCTACTTCCACAATTTTTATTTCAAATACACTGTTGGTCGAAGTGGAATAGGCCCAAGAGCTATCAATTCTTTTCTGCACACTGATTATTTTGCACATTGGATTTCATTTTTAGTATGTTGGTATTCCAGTTTTAGAGCATCTTTTTTTACATTGTCATTTGTCTTGGTTCAGGTCATTGACAACCAGTGGCCAGAAAATCAATTAATCTGAGGCTTGATGTTTAATGAAACATTTTTTCTTTTTGGACATGTATTAAAAATCCAGTCTGTACTTAACTCAATGCCTGATCGCCAAGTTAACTGAACATAACCAGAAAATGAAGGCCAAACTGAAATTTTTATTGTCTCCACTGCTAAACATGTACTCTCAGCATTGACTTATAATTTTCCCCAATACCTGTATTTAAATACTTTTGCACCATAGCATACATGAAGTTAGCCAGGCAGTATCAGAACTGTGGCCACTTCCCCTCTGAAGCATCCCCTGTTAGGTATTTCCCTCGTCACTCCCAAGGTGCTTGACACAGGCGTTTTAGGCGTGGTTTACATCAGTGGGGCCGCACCTCCAGTGGGATTAGAACCAGGAACCTGCTGCATTCCAGGTCTTTAAATAGGAGGTCACTTCCTTTTGTCTTTGCCCAAGCTGGTTTTCCTGTTGTGAAGTCTTGCTGAAGCTCTTGTTTCCTGTTTATCTGTGTTATTAACCTTGGCTTGTTTTAACTTCGCTGTTTTTCTGGTACCCCTGACCTTGTCTGACTGTGTTTTTTCTGCTCCCCTGGTTTTTCCTGATCTGGCTCTCCTGTCTCTGCCTTGCTATCCCCGGTACCTCGGTTTGGTCCTTGCTCATTCCTGCTGGGTTGCTCTGGTGCTATAGCGTTTCTGCAACAGTAAGTCCGGGGCCCCAAAAGGGTGAAAACCACAACGTTGGGGTTTCTGTTCCAGTTAGTTGTGTTGCAGGTTCCACCTTGGGTCCAGTCTCAAGTAGTAATCTAACACCCCCTAGCAGAAATGTTGTTGGGGGGCAGTGGTTGCAAAAGAGCAGCCCATTTGTAATAGGGACCCCAATTGTTACATCCCTGCTTATGCACTGTTCACAGAAATTGCAAAGAAACACCATCTCCACCCCCTCTATGATGTGTTCCATACTCACAGATCACTACTTGCCTGTGCTTCTTTGTGCTGGGGGAAGAGGTTCACATTTTCACTGTCCTAGTGGCTGTTGCTCCTTAGTTAAAAAAGGAATATCCAGCACTTCCAGGCTTCTTAAAGCATTACTTTTATTCTGTTATCCAGCCTAGAAGTATATGACTGATAAATGGTTCAAACGAATGCTGTTTTTGTATGCTGAATAAAAGTTATGTTTTAAGAAGCCTGGAAGTTCCGGATATTCCTTTTTTGACTGCATGTTTCTTACAAACGATGAGCATCATTTGTTTCTGAGCATCTGAGATTTATGGTTTATAATCGCGGAGTTGGTATCAAACGTGTATACATGGAGAATTGACCACAGGTCAGACTCAAGTTGCTTTGGTGTTTTTCTTGTCTGCTGCTCCTCGGTTCCCAATAAACAATTATTTAGAGGAAAGAATTTTCATGGTGCATGCAACACTGATGCGTGTTTTTGCTATTTATAAGATGTTAAAGCCACATGGTGGCTGGCCTGCCAAATGCCAGCCAGCCTGGAACATAATAACATAGTTTATAAGGTTTAAAAAAGACACAAGTCCATCCAGTTCAGCTAATTTTCCTGCAATGTTGATCCAGAGGAAGGAAAAAAATCCTTGAGGCAAGAGCCAATTATCCTCATATTAGGGAAAAAATTCCTTCCCGACTCCAAATATGGCAATCAGAATAATTCCCTGGATCAAGATCCCACCTCAGTTATCTATTACCCACAACTTATAATTGTTTTCAACTCTTTTATGGAATTAACCATGACAACTTCTTCAGGCAGAGAGTTCCATAGACTCACTGTTCAGTAAAGAAAAATCCCCTTCTATGTTGATGCAGAAACTTTCCTTCCTGTAAATATAGAGGATACCCCCTTGTAATGCTTACAGTCCTTGGTATAAATAGATTGTGGGTGAGATCTCTGTACTGACCCCTAATAAATTTATACTTAGTCAATAGGTCACCCCTTAATCTTCTTTTTTTCTAGACTAAACAAGCCCAGTTTTGATAATCTTTCTTGGTACTGTATATTGTTCATTCCTTTAATTATTTTAGTAGCCCGCCTTTGAACCCTCTCAAGCTCAATCACATCTTTCTTGTGTACTGGTGCCCAAAACTGCATACAGTATTCCATGTGTGGTCTGACCAGTGCTTTGTAAAGCTGTATAATCAGGTTCTTGTCATGTGCATCTATGCCTTTTTTGATGTACCCCATGATCCTATTTGCTTTGAGAGCTGCTGCTCGGCAGTGGTTGTTACATTTAAGTTTTTAGTAAACTAAAACTCCTAAATCCTTTTCCATGTCTGGTTTGCCCAGTGTTTTCCCATTTAGAAAATAATCTAGATTTACATTTTCCCTTCCCATATGCATAACCTTACATTTATCAGTGTTAAACCTTCTTTGCCACTTTCCTGCCCAAACCTGCAATGTATCTAGATCCATCTGTAATAAAGTACTATCCTCCTTTGTATTAACTACTTTACAGAGTTTAGTATCATCTGCAAAAATGTAAATTTTACTATACAATTCCTCAGCATGGTCATTTAAAGGTACACTGAAGAGAAGTGGTCCCAAAAGTGATGCTGGGATGCCCCACTATTAACAGTAAAACAGTGTGAGTATTTACCATTAATAACCAGCCTCTGTTTCCTACCACTGAGCCAGTTACTAACCCACTTACACACATTTTCCCCCAGTCCAAGCATTCTCATTTTATGTACCAGCCTTTTATTTGGCACATTATCAAATGATTTGGAAAAATCAAGGTACAGTGGTGTGAAAAAGTGTTTGCCCCCTTCCTCATTTCCTGTTTTT
>WMED01030666.1:0-10063 GCA_019650415.1 Pipa parva | reverse complement strand
CTCAGCGAACGCGTAACAGTCTCTGTGTACTGATGCAAAGGATCGGAGGGTAAGTTCGCTATTTGCTGAATTACCCCCTGAATCCTAATACTGCTAATGTTTTATTTTGTACCACACTGCACAAACTTATTAATTAAGGGTAACCTGTTTAAGGTACTTGGAAGTATACTACTATCAAATTATAGAAACAAACCTCAAGCAACAAGAAGTAGTACAATTATGACATGTACATAGGCATCTGTGTTCAATTATAAGTAACATCTGTTATTTCATTTATAAAAATGATGACTGAATGTTTAAGGAAAACAATATAATCAGATTAAACATCACACCCTCCCATTTTGTCAAGTTGTATGAATGTTGTTACAGGAGATTTTCTATAAAAAGCAAGTATTGGCAGGAATTTGATACATCTGAAAATAATACAATGTGAGAACCAGATCAAGTTTAAGTCAGAAGTTCCAGTTGTTGGAATAGATTATTCACTCTAAATTGCTATACAAATAATCTCCTACAGTAAAAGTAGAGTTTTATCATTATACCAATCTGTAACTAATATATCATTTTACATTTCAACTCTGTGGAACGTTTAACATGAATAAATGACTATACTCTTGTTTGGTAAGACAATACTATATATATACATTTAATTATCTAGGGTGAAAGTGGATTAAATATCACTTAAAGAAGAACTAAACTTTGTCTTAATCTATTATTAAAGGAGAACTATTGCTGTAAAGTATACTTATCTGATCAATCTAGCAGCAGTACATTAAGGGGGTAATTCACTAAGCTCCGAAGTGAGGCGAACAGTACGCAGCTCACTTCGGAGCTTAGTGACTTACCCCCTAAGTGTACTGCTGCTAGATCAGCTTTCATCTCACGATCCTCAGCCCATTATCATGAGATGAAAACTGCCAGCTGCCTCTAGATTCTACCCCTGTATGTGACGTGTACCACATCATAGTACACGACCCCCTGGCTCAGTTAGCAGAACATAACATAAAGCAAATGCACTGAGATTCATGAGATGAAAGTTGATCTAGCAGCAGTGAAATTTAATAAACTCGAAAAGACCCGATTTCATCTTTTCGAGTTTATTCCTGCAAGATCTTGGCTGTTTCTCACGGTAAATTTCGACTGTTTTTAATCGATCAATATTTACCGATAGAAACTTTTTGATTGAGTTTTTTTTTTATTGGATTTTTGGCTGAAAAGGTAGCCATACTACTAATGTAAAATATGGCTACCTTTACAGCAAAAAGTCGGATTGAAAAGGTTACATCTGGGGCAATCACTAATCCTGCAAGCTTAATGTACAATGCCTGATTTTCCTCACAATGGTATAAGAAATATTAATATTAATTCATCATTTGTTTTTTTAAATGAGCTTCTTATTTTTAGGATCTGCTCCTAGAGCTGTCATTTCAGCAGTAATAGTGAATAGAAAAGTTCAGGTCACACAAAATGGCTTATTCATGAAAGGCCGATTTGTTGTGTAAAGGTGTGAATTCACATTTATTTGCCACATTACCATATCTGGGTATTTAGTAAACTCTTCAGACTTACAGAACACTTTCTGCGCATACACAGGTAATTCAACTTATTCCTGAAGTGCCACAGGGCAGTAGCAAATTTGACAAGGGCATTTGCCAGTTTTACTTTGCCAGACTGAAGTGCCGAATTAGGGGGGCTATTGGCCAACTGACAATGCCACTCTATGCAAGAGATGCCTACTAATGCAGTTGCAGGAAATCTTCTGTCTAGTGAACAAGGAGTAGAGAATCAAAGTGTAGGAACCCGAAGTGAAGAGAATTTACTTTGACAGTCAAATTCTCACTTTGATGAATAAGCCCCTAAAGAATCAAGCTGGCATCATCTTGGGAGGTAGGAGTTTGATGACAATGCCATTTGATAAATTTCATTATGTTTCCTGACGCCAGCAGTTAGACTGGCATCAAAATGCATTGAAATTCTGGAAAAAAACCATTGCCTATTTTAAAGAGCACCCACGTCAAAAATCACATTTTCCAAACACATTTTACCACAAGAAAACACCATCAACCTACTTTCACCCTGCAAAAAATCAATGAGCTTTTTTTGTGGTTCGCCCAATAGACTGCAATGTATCAGAGTTTGATAGTCCTGCACCTTTTGATTCTGGTATTATTGGTGCCATTAAAAAGGCAGAAAGTGCCATTGACCTAAACAGGTAACGGACACAAGAAACCAGTAAAAAAAATTTCAAGGGATAATAACAATATAAACACAAAGCTGCAGCAACAAACCGACAGCAGCAATTTTTTCATAAAAGTTTTTTTTTCTTGTGGCATAAATAATGGTAAAATAAGAACAATTTTTGCCTTTTTTTTTGAGTACTGCTATCCAAACAATTCTTTGGATTTGTTTATTTGATTTTTAGATTGAATGTTACAAGACTTACACGTTGAACAATGTTCTTTAAAAAAAATACACATTAGAGAAAGAGTCTGAGATGTGCTGATCTTATTGCACCATGACGTTTGTCTGGCCTTTTCATGCACTTTATGCACTGAAGTATATGAACAACCTGAATTGATTTTAGGGGAAGAAAAACTGACTTACATTTGCAAAGGGAATATCTTGTGTTATAGGTAAAGAAATATGAGCCATTGTGATGCTGGTAAGTATTTATCCAAGTATATCTTTTTACAAGCATTCTCCTCAGCTTATCTTCAGATAGAAAAAAAAGCAAACTCATTCTGCAGGCTGCTATGGGGGGTTTTTTCGCCTGGTGTGATTTGGCAGCATTGGATTTTTCTTTTTATAACAAATGCACAATTCCATTATTGTTTAAGCTGGGATTATCTGACAAATATTCAAACTATTAACTTTAATTTTATGATTATTAATGGAAAGTATGAAGGAAGACAAGGTCCAAGTCAAATTAAGATTCCCTTACTTGTCCTATACTTGAGACAATGCTATCATTTGCATATGTTTCCACTGATACTGGCACTGTCAAAATGGTGTTTTGCAGCTGTGAGATCTCCCACTATGGCAAACTCTCACTGACTTACCTCTCTAATGATGTGCACTAATCAGGAGAAAACTATACATTCCTAGTACAGAATACAGTCAAACTGCAATGTTCCAGCAGTAACTGGATACGACACCAGCTCTTGTTGCTGTATAAGTAATGAGGTCACATAATATACAGTAATTATGTGCTTTTACCAAGGGGTAAAGGAGGGTCTGGTATAGCAAAATATTCTTTTCCTCTTCCAATCAAAGTTTACAAGGCTGCTCTGACGAGAATAAGCCCTGTTTATCATACCATACTCGAGCACTAGGCAATGGGGCTATATCTTTTTATTTCATCTTTCTAATAGATGTATGAATGGTGACAAACCAACAAGTCTACAGCACCAGCATCCCTCTCCTTCCAAAGGAACACCAGGTATGAATGCTACAGAGCTGGCTGTGGGGACAATAATCACAGCAGAGTTGATGGGAACCCTGGATATCTATTCCCATTTGCATCCACAACCACTGCAACTCCTATTGCTACTCCCAGGGCGATAAAGTGAGATAAACTTCTGTGTTGGTAAAAAGGGAAACATGAATTTTCCCTTGTCTAACACAGAAAGTGTTATAATAACTTTCAAGATCAAACAAAATTAGTTTTTGTCAACTTCACTAACAGTAAACATTCATTTAAGACAAGCAAAGCAAATGCTTTTTCTGGTGAAGAAAGCTCTTTAACTGACAAGAGTTACCTAATAATTAGTTTGATTTATAGATGATGATTTACAATGAATACATTTTAAAATGTCATTGAAGATAGGTGAGCTAGCAATTAGACTATATATATATATATATATATATATACACAGTATATATACTGTATACTGGAACACATTTAATTAAGAGGTGTCAAGGTACACAAATACAGAGCCTATAAAAGATTCAAAGAGATCACATTAGTTTAAACTGCTTAATATAGAGATGCAAAATAAGGTTTATATTGACTTGTCACAATAAACCTGCACTAGTAGTGGCAGTTGGTTAAAAAAAACCACCAGGAGAACCAGGAATCCAGGAATCTGCAAGCCTAGGTGATTTATAATAAATATAACACTTCAAGGAAAAGAGCTGTGCACTCATGACAACCTGTATGACCACAAGGTCCCAGTCCATAAAGTGACTAAACCAAAGTCCTACTGTAAGTCAACTGCTGGAATGGACTACATTCTTCCAGCCACTGTAGAGAGAATAATGCACCTCTGCAGCACTTTTGAAAGCTTTGCTATTTATACTACTCCTACTGAATGTACCTTCACAACAAACTGATTTCTTAAAGTGCATCTGCCACCTTAAAACTAATACGAATTTAGGTTCAACTAATGAAATAAATATTTTTCTAAATATATGTATTTAAAAATTATACCTTTATACAGCATTTCTTTCTGTTATCTTCACCGACAGCCTGCCTTTTCTTTCCCCAGTATTGGGTGAGTGGGGCTAAATGAAGATTGACATTATAACTCCTACAATCAGATCCCTGCTAGATTGTAATTTAAGGGATCTGATTGGAGGAGCTATAATGTCAATAATCATTTAACCCTACCCACCTGACTCAGGAAAGAAAAGGCAGGCTGACAGGGAAGATGACAGAGAGAAATGATGTATAAAGGTACATTTTTTTAAATACATATATATTTACAAAAACGTTTATTTCATTAGTAGATTCTAAATTAGTATTGGAGTTTTGAGGTGCACTTTAAATCTATGTAATTTTGTGTGTATATCTATGTTCATGTTTCTAAACAAATCTTATGTAGATTTACTCAGGAAATTATGCAAGATCAAGACAAGCCTCTACAGATAATTTATGGCTCTTTTTTGGACTACTTTGAGAGCAAAGAGAGGATCATGGACATCTACTGTTGAACTGGACCAAGACACAGGGGAAAAAGTTGGTAAAATAAGGCCTTAGCAGGCCATCATAGAGTTTCAGACTCACACCAGAGTTTCATATTTCTGAGGGTAGTGTAAAGAAGGTAAAGATTTCTAGACAAATAAGAGACATGAAACAAGTAAATCATAGAGCCTGAAGTGGGGAATGAAGAGACAAGAAAGTACTAAGTGAGCCCCTATTTTCTTTTTTCTTTATTATTGTATATTTGCCCTTTGTACAGCACCTTTGTTTAATGGTATTCTTTACCACAGGTGTGCACGCAAGCCCCATTATCTCTTATTTACTGGTGGATCCCTGAACTCTTGGTTCCACATGGGCAACAACCATATGGGATGATCTCATGAGAGATAAGAAAGAAGATGGTGGAACAGGTAACTATAAATATAAAACCATTTTGTTCTTTATGGATGTTTTGGTTGTAAAGAAAGGACCCTTACCCCAATACTACAGGGGGTTAGAGGATTGCCACAGTTAGGACCAACATACAAATGAAACTAAAAATGGGGTTGAGGTCTGAACCAATAAAGAAATGTTTATCTCTATTAATTGAGTTGCTGCAGTATCAGTCCTAATTAATCCACTAAGATCCAAACCAAAAGTTATGTTTCTGAAGAATATAGCTGACATTTTTCTTTGTCTGGGCATCGGTAGTTTGATGCAGGTGTCCAGCTTCAGTGTAAGTAAAGCACAGTTAAATTAAGGGAAACTTCTCCGGGCATGATCATGGCATCTTAACATCATAAAGCACCAGGGGATATTTTATTTTCAGACTTAAAAGACAGCAGATAACATAATCTTATATAGCCTATTGAAAACAGTAATTAAGAGACCTATTTTTTAAAATCTCTATTTCATTTTCAAAAAAGAAACTGCATAACCCTACTGAAATTCCACCTTGTAAATTACCCCAAGAAAATATTTCTACTACCATGTTTCACTGTTGCCTTGATGCAGTGTTGTATAAATATCTCTTCTGTTTGTCTCCTCATGTAAACATAACATGTTAATGCCAAAAATCCCAAATTTGAATTTATCAGTAAACAGAACTTCCATCCATCCTGACAAATTGACAAAATTTATTAAACTCGGAAAAGCCGTTTTCGGCTTTTCCGAGTTTAATCCTGTGAACACCCGGAAATTTATTGCAATAAGTATTGCGAGATTTGGTTTGATCGATAATTACCGAGATAAACTTTTTCGATCAAATATTTCCATGGAAAGGTAGCCATACTACACTAATGTAAAGTATTACTATACTACATTAATGTAAAGTATTACTATACTACACTAATGTAAAGTATTACTATACTACACTAATGTAAAATATGGCTATTTTTCCATGGATATACTCAATGGAAAAAGTTTCTCTGGGTAAGTATTGATCGAAACAAATCTCATTATACTTACCGCGAGAAACTTCTGAGTGTTCGCAGGATTAAACTCAGAATAGCAAAAACGAGCTTTTCCGAGTTTAATAAATTTCACTCAGTACTAAGTCTGTCATCTTCTTATCCTTTGAGACTCCAGCTTGCCTACTTTTGACAGTATTTTGCCGAGCACAGACTCTTTATTCAGTACATCCTGTATGTGTGACAAGGCTGCTGTTTTCCCTCTCGATGAACAGCATTATGTATGCCTGATTGGTTGCAACTGATCCAGTTTTGGCATAGCAACCCTAAAACATTTTAGTCTAGCCACAAAATGTTCTGTTTAATATGAAATGCTCTGTTTAAAACCTGATTCACATTAACATTTTGTTTCTAGGCTTGAAATGTACAAACGTTGTAAGTAAATACAAAGACAATTTTTAATTTATCATTTTTCTTAAAACAAACATTTCTCTTTCAAATTTTGTTGTTCAATTGTTGCAACCTGCTCTGTAACATAAAAGTATATTGTATTAAAGGACTCTGTTGTATTTCTGCAAACACCAAAGGAGTTTCACATCAGAAGTCTGCATCTGCACTTGTTCAATTTGCTGAAATCCAACAGGAAACAGGAAGTGAAGAGGATCGCATCACTACTCAGAGTGGGTTGTTAAACAGATCAGACGGCAGATCTTGAGCCCAAAACCCTATCAGTAAGTATTTCCCCATAAATAATGACCACTAGTTCAAATTTACGAGCTATAGTTCTCCTGTAACCATTATTGTGAGAAAAGGACTGAAGGCTTTCTAGGAGATGCTCTCCTGGAGTATCTTAATAAAAGCACATATATAAAAGTATATTAGCATTGGTTTATGAGGGATTGAACCTGTCAGACTTTTAAAACACACAAGAAAGAAAAACTTTTGAACTCAAAATGATAATGTGTTCAATACCAAAATTACAAGGCTCAATGTGGATCTTGAAATTCTATCTCATTATAGTAACTTCATATAATGGTAAAGTATGTATTTCTCTCTGTGTGCTTTGAAGCTGTGATCATCTCTGTAACACAAAATCCCAACAACCCCCCTCTACCCCATTCCCCCACATGCAGCTTTAATCCATTCTTAGCAGTATTGACGACACCTGATTGCTTTATGATGCAATTATTTCTTTATATGAATATGTTTTTTTACCTGTTTCTCAATCTCACTATCATACCTTTATATTATGCAAAATTATGCATTTATTTATGTCTGCTTTTAAACCATGAGTTTCTCTGTACCAAGGAATTCTGCCACCAGTTCCCCTCATGACAAGTATATTACGACTGCTCCAATACGCTGTTATCTCAGTATACCTTCTTGCCACTTAGGATTGCTTGAAACCTGATGAAGGGAGGACAGACCTCTCTAAAGCTCTTCTAACTAAACTGACTGTTAGTCCAATAAAATAGGTATCACTGAATATCACAATACATACATACATACAGTATATATGTATGTATGTATTGTGATATGTATTGTGATATTCAGTGATACCTATACATATACAGTATATATATATATATATGTCAAAATTCAATACAGAGGTCTCTCCTATGATGTATTTATACAAAGACTTCTAAATATAACAAGGGGGTATCCTATATGTTTAAAGGATAGAAGGTTTTTGAATCAACATAAAAAAATTTCTTTACGGTAAAAAACATTAGGAGTGGCATAATAACCATGATATATATATATATATATATATATTATATATCAGTGAATCTATGAAGCTCTCTGCCTGGGAAAGTTGTCATGCTGAATTCACAAAAATAGTTGAAAAGTTGACTGGATGGATTTCTTGAGTGCAGGAATGTTCCAAGTTATTATAGATTACAGGAGATGGGTTATTAATCCAGGAAATTATTCTGATTGCTATATTTGGAGTTGAGACTCTTTCCTCATGGGGGTTTATGTCTTCCTCTGATCAACACTGTAGAATAATAGGCTGAACTGGATGGACTTGTGTTATTTTTGGATATATACAGTATTTAAACAACTAAACTTTTTATTAGCTTTTACTTCCCCTTTAAATAGAAAAATCATGGTTTTCATTGTGGTCTTACACTTTTAGATCCCACTGTGTATAAAACTGCTGACCATTATCATCACATTCCTTCCATTCCGATTAGAGGAAACCTCCATCCATTTTATTACTTTCACAACAGACAATGGTTGTATAAAGGTAATTTTATAGCATCATGTTATTCACAATCTTCCCTTAATATCCTATAATTTTTCCTTGTAATTCAGCAAAAAAAACAAAACTATATCTAAAGAGAAATCAGATCATTTTTATAGCTGCATTCTGTAATCAGTTTATATAGTCAATATTACTTCATTTTCAAACAGATATTATCTCCTTGTTTTATGTTGTTCTGTAGTGCAGATCATCATTTTTTACATTAGCACAGATATTTGTAGCTATTTTATTCTTTATATAGTACAAGTAACCTTGGTATGACCAACTCTGGTTGAGTCACTCCATAAATCCATCATCTGTATATTTATTAATGTATACTCCTTGTCAGTGACATATTCAGACAAGTATTAGATTATTCTGAGAATGGAGAAGATAACCCTAACAATATATAAATGTAAAACTGTTAATACAGAGTTGAATGACAATATGGCGTCTTGTTATTCTTTTCTTTACGATGGTTTTAGCCACAGGAAATGTATTAAACATATGCAGTTAAATGGACCTGAATGCCATTATATACATTTACTGGGTAAATCTTTTTTCTATTTCAATAAGACCACAAAGACTAAATTAAACATTGTGGTTGTAAAGCACTTTCCATCATGAAAAGACAGATAGTTGCAAAGTTATTGTGTCTAGAATATTACTTCTCAAAGTCACATAACATCGACACAATATGATAGAGATGCTATAAACAGTTGGTACATTTCCGTAAAAGAAAACTCCATCTAAAATCATTATACATTTTGAACACTATTATGTGCGCAGAAGGTCATCTTTGCTAGCCATTGAATTGAAGATTCAAACCCGCAGGAACCAATGGGAAGCAGGTTCCTCCAGCTAAATGTGACTGCTTTCTAAAGCAGTGTAAGGTAAAATTGTCACCCCCTTTGTTAAATTTTGGTCACCACTGTTGTTACAGTATTATAGTCGCCTACATTACTATAAGTGATTTTTACATCTCTTTCTAGGCAACACTATTCCTAGTTCATGTAGCTTATTGTTACTATGTTTTCTTTGTCATTTGAGTGTACAGTTGCTTTATGCTAAACCTGCCATCAACCCCCTATTTCTTCACCTTGATCTGGCAAAGTCAAATCATCATACGGCTTGTCGAATTCAACAGTTCAACACATTCCACTGCTTGGTAAATAGTTGAATGTTGCACACTAAGTGATGCAAAGGTTTTCATAACTTTCCAACTGTAGTAAGGTGTCGAATTAGCTGTGAATTTGCCACAAAGCAGAGTTTATTGAATACAAAAAGTTGGAAAGGTGGTGAATGGATGCAAATTTGGGCTTTTCCATGACTGTTTGCACTTCAATGAATTACTCCTATAGTGTTTGGCTGGTTGAGAAATGTTACATGGTCCATTAAACTGAATTTCAATGAAACATACACTCAGATGACCTGTCGAAACCAGTGCCTAGGACCAGGGCCGGTTCGCCGTATGGGCGAACTGGGCGGTTGCCCTGGGCGCAGTTA
>WMED01030662.1:0-10063 GCA_019650415.1 Pipa parva | reverse complement strand
CCCCCCCCGGCAGAGTTCGGCAGCACATTAGAGGACATTAGAGGAGAAGGAACCTGGAAGCATTGATCACATGCACTCCTGGGTTCCTATTGGCTCCTGTGACCAATTGGGTCACAGGAGCCCTCCTCTTTGCACAGAGGGAATCAGCTAGGACTCCCTCTGTGTCGGATTCAGTGCTCCACTGGCGAACAAAACGCCTGGTGGAGCTAAGGACCGGGGGCCGCAAACTCTCGTCTCGAGGGCCGCAGTTGGCCCGCGGGCCGCGAGTTTGAGACCCCTGATGTAGGGATTACTGCTATACCCAGTGGCAAATTTACATCTCAGCAGTTTATTGGTAGTGAATGCATGATCCCACCCACTAACTGACCACACCCTTTGTGCAAATTATCAAAGGGCTTTTTCAGAGAAGGCTGAATTGCCGCACAAAGTCGTGAATGCACAATTATTTGTCACTTTCCCATATTTGGGTATTTGGCAAACTCTGAATTTGAGACTAATTCAATATCTTACAACAGTCGCAAATTTAAGGAATATATGTGCCCTTGCACCAGTAATTTGACTATTCATCAAACATGGAAGTCTGTTGCAGTAGTGAATTTCACAAGCTGTACTGTACTGTGTTGAATTAGCCAGTTGTACTCCACCAGACAGCTGGGCTCCTACTGTCTGAATGACTTCGCCACACTATGCAAGAGATGGCTACTGAACCAATCGTGCCTTCACTATGAGAATACTTTTTAGTGAATAAGGAGTAGAGAATCACAGTCAGAGTGTAGCGATCTGAAGTTATGAGAATTCAGTTCTACAGTCAAATTATCACTTTGATGAATAAGCCCCTAAATTATGGAGTGAAGTGATTTATTTGTGTAACTCAAGATTTCATGCAAAGTGAAATCACAAAGGTGCAAGTTTTAAATATTAACAATACTTCCTAGTTAGAAATTACCACCCGATACCCCCTGCCCATGATGATGTGCAGAAAGACGCACTTCTATTTGAATTGCTCAAAGCCTCGGGCTCTCGTTGGTACAGGTAAATTCAACACTGCCTGTGCCAATGCAAATGTGATTTTTTGTCTTTTTCTAATGTTACTGGTCTTTTAATATAGCATTTGTAACAAAAGTCATATCGGGAAGTTTCAATGTACAATTATTATTATTATTATTAATGCAATGCACAGGATGTGAAATGTACGCAAAACTGTGGCATGTGCAAATATTTTGACAGTCTTTCATTAATCTTTACTCCAAAATTTATTAAACTCGGAAAAGCCCAGTTCTCGAATGTTTTTCGTGGTAGATACTGCGAGATTGTTTTCGATTGATATTTACCAACAGAAACTTTCAATTGATTTTTTCAATCTCGATTTTTCAATAAAAAGGTAGCCATGTAATGTAAAGCATTGTGTAAAGCATGGCTACCTTTCCATCTAAAAATTACATCAAAAAGTTTCGGTCGGTAAATATCGACTTTTACTGCACAAACAGCCGAGATGTTCTCGGATAAGCTAAAAAAAAAAAGCCAAATAGGGCTTCTGAGAGTTTAATAAATTTTGCCCTTGCAAGTCAAGTTGAAGACATTTCCAGAGCTTAAAGGACAAGTAATGCCAGAAAAATAAAGAATCTCATTGCAGTGGAATGACAGTTATTTCAAAATTAATAATTAAAAAATATATATATTTTAATTGAATTTGAATCCTGTATAGGAATAATTATCATGAAAATCCAAACAGCACATTTATTTTTCTGGCAGCTCTGGTCTTTTAAGAATTTCTTTATTGAATCCCTAAGAGAGGTATTACTTACACAGCCATGGGGCTCTAAGCCCATGAAGCCAGTAAAAAGTTTACTCTTTAAAAAAATCAGGGGGTAGAAAAAAGAAAATCTGTTCCATTAATTCTTTTTTTGTGACAAATTTTCTATGCTCCCATGTCTATCTGAGATGGGGGAGAGGGTCCAAAATTGCATATTGGCTAAATCTGGACTTTAGTAAAAAGAAATTTGGTGCGTCTTTCCGGGTTTGTCTACAAAGCAACACCAACACATATAGTAAAGAACTGATATGGAAAAGAATAACAGCAATAAGCTCTGTCCAGCTATGCATAGCACTGAACAACACAGCCAGAAGGTCAAGGTCAGTATCGGCAAGCTAGTTTTAAACTGCATGTTAGGATTTAGTGACAAGTGGGCCTGATAAAAAAAAAAACAACCCTTAGACTTTTATCATCAGAATGCACTGGTAAACAAAACTTTATAATATCCAAGCACAACCTTACATCACAAATTAAAATAAGCACAAAATACCATTTTGTCACAAAGAAATCAATATAAAGAAGACATGCTAGGTTTAATTTATATGTCCAATTTAAAAGGGTTAACATAAAATCTTCATGAGACAACAGTTAGACCTGGTTTATATGGAGTGATCAAAATCATTGCAGCAAAATGGTTCAGCCTACCTTTCCGACTCTCTAGAATTCTATTACACTATATGCCAAGTTTGGAAGCTCCACTCCAATAAATAATGTCAAAGATTAATAGACTTGTTCAATCAAATACTATAGACCAATGATGCCCACCCTTTTTTGGCCTGGGGGCCATATAAAATTGTGACTCGCGTGTCACAGGCTGCTTCAAAGTTGCGACTTTTAAAATTGAGACCTCGACAAGTTTTAAAGTAACAGCTGCGACCATTTTTCTTAGTAGAGTTGCATTCTCATTATAAAGACGCAACTGCGACAGTAAGTCTATTGCGACTGTCTTTAGCTGGCGAATTCACACTTATATGCAACATTTCGGATTTCAGAATTCGAGCCGTGGGCCGTAGGTTGGGCATCACTGCTATAGACAAATATCAAGTTTGTGAAGCAACTGGCAAAAACAATAAAACCAGGTATGACAAATAGTTTTTGATGATATTTCTATAAAGGACACAATTGGTTTACACAATGGCAGTTCGTATTTGCAATAGTTCTTATTTTCAGTGTGCTGGTGACAATGCATTTATGCTTCCCTCTTTAAGATGTGTGTGCCCTACCTTTTGCTCTTTGTAATATCATTGTTAGAATTTGGGGAAACATTGCATAAAATATTTTGGACAACAAATTTCACATATTTTATTTGCAAATCCACAAAGGAACAAAAGTTTTTACAAATTAGCACTGTAAAAATGACAAATTAGAGGCTATGCTGGCAATATTTAAGGAAATTATTTATTTTTTTCCCTCAAAAATGTACAATAGGTACTAAAAAACATGGTTTTTCTTTTTTTTTTTTACTTCTTTTTTTTTTTTGCAAAAATTCATTTATATTGATTTTCCAAAGTGGCATCTAATGTAATACCTTACGGTGCATATCAAATGAATTCCTCACTTTTGACATGCACAATCTACAAGGCATCAAAATGAATTAGTTAAATACAAATACTGTCATAATAAAAGTGCCCTAATAGTGAAAGTTGTACCTAACATGCGTTCTCACATATTAACTCTCATTCTGTTACATCAGAAAAGTGATTTCAACCTCTAATGCACTATGCAGCATGTCTACTAGTCTATTAATTAAACATTTATCTTGGAGGAAAAAAGAAAATCTAACACTGAAATCCTACCTTGATAAAAATACGTTACATCAAAACATTTTTGTGAAGTAGTGGCATTTAGACAGACTGAAAAAATGAACATGAAACAAAATGTTGAAAGCACCAATTTGTGCCTATGAATCATAACATATTTTCTAAATGCTGTTTATACCCCTTATTATGGTGGCTTAGCCATAAAACACACATCGCATTTTACTTTTTACATATTAAGTTTTACTTAAGGGGTGGGTGTAACATAAGAGTATCTTCATCTACCTATATACATACATACATACATACATGCGGACACACATACATACACACAAACATATATCCACAACCCCCTAATGATTGAAAAAGGTGCATTCAAGTACATGATACTTAAAAAAAAAAAAAACCTCCAGTATTTTTGACTTAAAGGGGTTTTCCAGTCTCCTCATAATAAGGGCTAAAACTATTACTTTTAATAAAGTGGCGTTATTTGTAATAAAAACTTTCAAACGCTTGTTTGTTATATTTTGCTACACCCAGAGTGCTATATCTGGTTTCCTGCCCCATTCTACAGTACTGTGTTGTGTAGCAGGTGGCTAACATACAGCTGTGAAGTACAACATGGAAATAGGCAACCAGTTAAAGTGCTGTGAAGGAGCAAGAATAAATTAAATATAGTGGTCTGCTTGATTAATTAACACATACTAACACAGAACAAGCTGTAGGGTCAGTCAGGGAGTGCTCTGGGTTTAAATGAATTTAGCAAACAAGCACTTCACATTTTTTAATACAAATGAAAAAAACATGTCAATTTATAAATAGCTTTGTTACTAGGAGACTGGTGAACCCCATTCAAATATAAGCCTTTATAGTGCTGCAAAAGTCATGCCCCAAAACCAATGAAAACTACAGTTTACCACTAGGATAAAAACCTCAGTCTCATAGCAATAAATATAGATTGGCTGTTGTTTGACAGCTCGTTTTACAATATAACCAGAAAAGAAAAAAATATAAATAAAGTAACATACAAGGCTATTATTGACTTGGGTCAAAATGTTTCAATTTTATATTTTTGAGAATGTAAGGATTGCAATTAATGTTGTGATTGAGCGACTGAACAAAACACGCACTCAGTTAGTTATACTGAAGTTCACATATTATTAACAGTCAGACAATTCTTTTTATGGAAAGTTGAGTTTAAATCAAGTGCTGGAAAAAAACAAAGGTCATAATCAAGCAGAATCTAACCCATGGATATCTGTATATGAATATTTACATAAATATTTACACACATATACACTTTAAGTGACGAATTGTTTATAAAATGTCCTTTAATGTATACAAATAATTAAGATGCTCTTGTGCAAGAACATTAGTCTGAAAGAGGTCATCCCAGTGGTAGATGATGGTCACTGAACAATTCTGAATAAGCAAACTTGACTGCTTAATGTACTTATAAAGGAGAATTTAAAAATGGAGGTTAAACAAATAAATATAAGTTATGTAAAAGAAAAATACAATATACATTGTTAGGACATTGTATGAACAATTAAACAATAAAATTAATGTGTGTCCCACACAAGCACACCATTTCTTACACAAACATACATTGATTAGGATACCTGTATACTTATCCTTAGACAGATTCATTCACATCCTTATTACCAGTAAGACCAATGAAAACACTTACTGAGGCCTTCCTCCCACAAACCACTTGGCTGACCATATTTTTCCGGAACTGACTGAAGCAAATATCTACCTGCTTTTCCATAAAATTCCATATTTATCATGAACGCTTTATTTAGTCAGCTTTCACTGGACGCCATTACCAAAGGAACAAAAACTGCCATCTGAGTCAATAAATGTAATATTAAATCCAATTGCCTTAAAATAATAGTTTTAGATTTTGGTTTATTTCTTTTTTTTGTGTGTGTGTGTGTGTGTGTACACTATCTATAAAGTGAAATAGCTGTCAAATGTATAAATGCAGTAAATATGATCAACGTAATGCTTTGTGAGAACGAGGGCCACGTGTAAAAAATGAATATTCAAAATAGTCTGAAATATTCCATTATTAAATAATTTCTTGAAAACAAAAAAAGAATGTCACTCGGTTTTGAGGGAAAAAGCATGAACATTACCATATTTTTGTGCTTCTCAATATTTCTGTAGCCACACTTATACTCTTTAATTTCATTTTTAGAATATTTTCTGACTATAGTCTGCTGCTTCTCACTTCTAGAACTGATGTAAATAGTTTTGCCCAGACAAACCATGAAGCCAGCACCTACGTCACTTCCCTAATCCCATAGAAATTCTAAGCAGACCTGTGATAAATATACATTTTACAGGAGCCAAAAAAAAAAAAAGAAAAAAAAGAAAGTGGAATGTGAAAATACTTGACTGCGACAGGTCAAATTTTGCAGAATCAGTCATTTGAAAGAGCTATATGACTATATTCATATATACATTGTTTTCAACCTGTCAGTAGTCACAGGTCTAAATGTAAATATAATCTTACTGGTGGTATGAAATTATATGCAATTTGCATAAGGTTGACATTTAAACTTTATAAATAATTTCCTTTTACTATCCAAATGTTAAATTAAAATAAGATGTCTGCATATAAAAGTTATTTCTTTGTCAATGACATTAGGAGTTTGCTTTTTCTACAAATAATATATTTTGTTTAGGCCTGTCTACAAATAAAGACTTTAGAAGGTTCTTTAGATTATTTGTTTTTCTAGTAGGACTGGAAAATGCATTTAAAGTTGAAGGGATTCTAAAGGCCATCAAAAATGTTCAAATGGGAGATAAAAATAAAATGTATACATTTTATGTATACTGCCCACTGTCAGGGGAAAGGGACATTGTTCACAGCTTTTCTTTCTTTAATATATATATATATATATATATATATATATATATATATATATATATATATTCATGTCAACCAATTTTAGGAATAAAAAAAGGTTAAAACATGATTCTTCCCAGGAATCCACTCTACAGAACATCTCTGTAAATGGTATACAGTTAAGTGCAGCAGAATAAGTCTTTGTTGAAATGTTTCAGAATTCATCAATGTTTGTTGAAACATTTGGAGTCGCTGGATTTGAATCTTGGGAGATAGCTGCAACTGTGACAATTCTTGGTGATCCCAGGACTCCTGCAACAGAGGAGTCTAGATCTCCAGAAGTCACAATGGCCAGTGCTGTTCCACCACCCTTCTTGTTCTGATGGGTTTTTACATGTTTTGAGAGGTGGTCACTCCTCATAAATCTTTTTGAACATTCAGGGCATTCAAATCTTTTCTCACCTGAAAAATAGACATAGAACAGTTAGACTATAAGTCAAAAAATATATTGAAAGTGCATTGTTGCCTTACAGCACTGGGTTCTGGGTTCAATTCCACCTTGGACTTCATCTGAATGGAATGGAGTTTGTATATTCTCCCCACACCTGCATGGGTTTCCTCCCACAATCCAAAAACATACATCTGTGTCTGTCTATGTGTGTGTAACTGAATAGGGAAACTAGATTGTAGATTGTAAGCTTCACGGAGCAGGAACTGAATGGTGAATCTCTGTAAAGTTATGCGTAATATATCAGCGCTATATAAAAAATGAATAAATAAAAAAAAACATTTACCTTTATACAGCGTTTCTCTCTGTCGTCTTCCTTGTCAGCCTGATTTTTCTTTCTCAAGTCAGGTTGGGCGAAGCAGGGCTAAAAGGATGACTGACATTAAAATTCCTCCAATCAAATCCCTTAAATCACAATGTAGAAGGGATCCAATTGGAGGAGCTATAATGTCAATCATCATTAAGCCCCGCCCAACCTAACTCGAGAAAGAAAAGTCAGGCTGACAGGGAAGATGACAGAGAAACACTGTATAAAAGGTACATTTTTATATATACCTTGTCTCCTTCAATATTTGCAAAAACATTTATTTCATTAGTAGAAACTAAATTAGTATTACAGTTTTGAGGTGACAGGTGCACTTTAATGGAAAACAAAGCTATAAAAATTCACACATTCTAATTGTATTGTTGGATTGTACAGTGCTGCGTAACCTAGTGGCACTTTATAAAATAAAAATACACATAAATACTACTTTTTATTTATTTTTTAATTTACTTACACTTTTGTAAGGGTACTGTCTAAGCTTAAGTCTAGGATTTAAACATAAAAAGTAAATGATCTAAAATAAATGGGCTAGTAGGAGGAACTGGTGATATTCTGCATATAGAAGTTATTAATAATTAATTTTACTGTTTAGCAAAACAAATGCCATACTTAAATAAGTATTCTTAGCACTCCGGTGCAGCATTAAAAAGTAATATAATAGTAATAAATGACAATAGCAAATTTGTAGTAAAACATTTAGTTACCTCCACAAACTGCGTTTTAAAACCTCTTGAAATAGCTCACAAAACGTATACAAGTTTACTGTAATCCTAAAAATTTCTTTAAAGACAGTAAAAATAAATAAATGCAAATGTGAGTAGGTAGAAAAAAATAATGCGGATAAAGGCAATTTTCCCTCAGTGTTTATGTCAGTGAGGTAAATAACAACATGTTCTGCATAAATACCCATGATCACCCTTTGAAATAACTTTATATAACCCAGAAATAAGGAAAATTATATAAAGGGGATATTAAGCATAGCTCTGACAAAAACTGTTATAGTTGAGCATTGCTATGTGCAGTTACCATTCGGGGGTTCTTCTGGACTTTCTTGATTAAAGATCTGACTCTTTATTTCCCCTAGCGATCTGACATGTACAGTATACACATGTGTATAAGTACTAGTGAGATCACAAGAGCAATTCTGTGTGAGGGTACAGTCTAGGAAATGGGCCAGATGTATCTGCACTGGTTAGCAAAGTGCAGATGCAAAAAAAATGCAAAGAGCCAGATCTTAATTTAAACATCCACAAATTCAGCACGACACTAATCTGCAAGTAGACATAGCAGCACTCAACTAAAACAGCCCTTGTTATGGCCGAATTTGTCTTTAATGATATTAAGATTGATAAAACATTCACTCTGGATGTTATCTATTCACAAGTGCTCAGAGAGTTCCACTGATTGCTGTTTTTATCTGTAGAAGTATTACCATGAACTGATTTGAAGTAGGTAAGGTGTCAATATCTGAGAATGGAAAAAGGTACCATTAAATTACAAATCCGGGGTGGGGAAGATCTACAAATCAGGGTTCACTTACCTTTTCTCCCTGCACTGTGGATGTTAAGTCAATGTGCTCAATAAAGGAAGGAATGGTATAATTATGACATAACTAACATTCAGACCATATTTAAAGTGTTACATTTTTGCAAAAGTACAAATAGATATTTTGAACATTTCATTAATTCATTCTTGTGAACTAAAGTGGATTCTTGTCAAGTTAGTGCAGATTGTTATTGAATGCAACAATCAAGGGATCTAGATGCTATAACTTTTTAAAAAGACTACCAAAATGGCAGACTTCCAAAAGAATAGGAAAACAATCCGGCACTCCAGTAGTACGTAAAACTAAATAATCTTTATTTACCACATGGGTATAAAAAATAAAAACAATGCACAGTGCCATGTGGTAAATAAAGATTATTTAGTTTTACGTACTACTGGAGTGCCGGATTGTTTTCCTATTCCTTGAATACATTCGTCCAAGTTTTCCTGAGCACCCAGACGCTACTAACTGTGCTGCAGTGGGAGATTGGAGTGGTCGACGCCGGAGCAGGCAAGTGCTGCTAATTTTATGTTTCCAAAAGAATAGTCATAGTATTGGTTTTCAAAATGGCGGTCCATTCAATTATTTGTACTTCAAAGTTGTTTGGACATCAATTTTAAATTAAAGGGACATAAAAGCATTAAGCTGTCATGCCACAATGTAAAATTTAAAAATGGAAGAATGGAACATGCTGGTTTCACTTTAAGTTTACCCCACCCAAGCTTAACTTGCTTTAATAGGTCTGAAATGTCTTAAACATGGACATTAATGAGATACACATATGAATAACTGGGGAAGGGGTAACTCTAAAATATATCCAGCATCCTCTTCAAACTCACTGAGTTGTGCAAACACAGAAGCAGTATTACACAGAATTCTGTTTCTGTGCTTGCTCAACTCAGTGGGCTGGAAGACTAAGCAGGAAGTGAAGAAGATCTCAGTGCAATGAAGAAGTGAAGAGCTGTGTTCTGGCAAGCATGAGGCAGTGTTGGAAAGAAGAAGCAAATCATAAGAATAAATCCCCGCCCCTTTAGAATCACTTCCTTAGAAACACAATCACTTAGATTGTAAGCTCTATGACACAGGCACCTCCAACCTCTTGTGTCAACTGCAACCTAGCACTTAAAGTGATGTATCCTTGTGATATTTTACTTGTATTGTTTAATGCACTTTTCCCACATCTCTATTGTATTTGTGTTGCTGAATTGTACAGTCATGGCCAAAAGTTTTGAGAATGACACAAATGTTAATTTTTAC
>WMED01030661.1:0-10063 GCA_019650415.1 Pipa parva | reverse complement strand
AGTGAAGTCACCTGAATTCACTTAACCTCGCGACCATTCGAATCGCTTCACCTGACCTCGTGACCATTCAAGTCACTTCGTCAAAATGGCCACCAGATAGCTTTTTCCGAACAGGTGAACACTGCCGGACTCTTAGAAGACATTAGACTGATACAGCACTCAAGCCTTCGCCGATGTCTGCCTGTTGAGAGAAGTGAGCTGGCGAGCATTTTAGCGAAGTAACTCAAATGGTCGCGAGGTCAGGTGAACCTCGGCGATGTGACTGGCACAGTTGCCCAAACTGTTTGCACTACTTCGGACGTTGGTGTATTCCCACCTAAGTCGCAGTCATTGTTGCCACTTTTGAATGAATAGTCGCCTTATACAACACTGGAGCCCTGTCATTAACCCCCCAATTCGCCAGTCTGAAGTGGCAAAGTCAAACAGGTGAATTTGGACCAGTTTGGTTGTGTATTCGCCACTTTGCAGAATTTAGTCAATAAGGGGGGTTATTCACTAAAGTCCGAATTGTTGCGTATAGGCGCGAATTTGCCAGATAAGGACAGTCGCAATAGCCTGCTACTGTCGCAGTCGCGTCTTTATAATGAGAATATTGTTGCAGATCATGACTTTATTATGGGAAAATTGTCGCAATCTTAACTTAAAAAAATTGTCGAGACTTTACAATGGGGAAATTGTCACGGATTTGCTATAGGAATCCGCTGTTTGAGAATTCAACAGTCGAATTCGCACCTTAGTGAATAACCCCCTAAGAGAACACGGTGAAGTGGAGAATAGATGCAAATTCACAGCTCTATGTGACTATTCAGAGTTGAATGAGTCAATGAGGCTCTAAAAGTCAATTCATGTTACATTTTAAATTAACTGTAATGTTTTATAGAATGTCACATAGGTTATGATTATACCAGTTAGAAAACATTGTACATAGTGTGTCTATATAGCGGTATTCTAAGGGGGATCGTTACTAAAGTCAAAAGGTTTATTGAATAGTTAGGGAGCATTTTTTTTCCTATTTACTAAACTGTTCAAAGCTAATTGTTTTGCTCCAAACTGTTCTCCTGCCATAGGATGGTGAAAACCAGTTATTTCCTATGGAGTTGGTCTTGTTACAATCAAAAGTTTTCCCATCAAAAAAGGATATTGATTTCCCTCTGTGGGGATTATTAATTAAAGTCCAAGTTATTGAGTAAAGGTGTGAATTTGCCAGCTGAAGACAGTCGAAATATGCTGCTACTGACGCAGTCGCGTCTTTATAATGAGAGTATTGTCGTGGTCGCAACTTTAAAATTGTCACCGACGCGGATTTGCTATGGGAATCCACTATGTGAGAATTCAACAGCCGAATGATAACTTTAGCCAATAACCCCCCTGTGCTGGTAGGGGAACCTTCTAGAAAAACACTGCAAAGTGTTTCCCTGTTAACTAGTTAGCGGTAACAAATTATTTCGGTAGAGAATATTTCTTTTATAAATCAGAGGAATTGAAAAGTGCAGAGAATTGAAAATTTACAGCGAAACAGGGTGAAATGGATGGAAAAGGTTAAAAAATGGTCTTAGTAAATAAAGAGTTTGAATTTGGCCTTAATTTTTCACTTTTTTTTGCAGTTTGATACATATTATATATTATAATTGCAGATCTCTTTTTGTTCTTCTATTCATTTTGTTCTTGTTTAGATTTAAAAGGTCTTGTGATAGCTACGGCTTAATTAACCAAGCGACCCTTTACTGGGCGAAATGTATTAAACTCGGAAAGACCACTCTCGGTCTTTCTGAATTTACAGAGAGAGATCTTGCATTGTTCTCACGAGATGTTTTCTTTTTTTATTTTTCAAGATCAAGTTTTTCGATCTCGATTTTTTGAATTTATTACAATGGAAAGGTAGCCCTATTTTACATTAGTAGCATGGCTACCTTTTCATCGAGAAAAAGAAAAATCGAGATTGAAAAACTTGATCTCGAAAAATAAATATAAACTTGCGAGAACAAAGCGAGATCTCACTGGGTAGACTTGGAGAGAGCGAGAGCGGTCTTTCCAAGTTTAATAAATTTCGCCCAGAGTTAAGTGCAGACTGAAGGCATAGTACGAGGAATAAACAAAAAGTAATTAATAAAGTTAATTGGATTTGCTTATAAACAATTTGGAGGGCTAAAAAGTTTAATCAAAAAGATAATACAAACTCAAATAATGAAAATAAAGCACCTATTCTTATTGAATAACACTGTATAATTCACAAACTATGAACAGTCTATGAGTTGACACAAGAGGTTGAAGGTCCCTGCCCCGTAGAGTTTATAATCTAAATGAGATTCATGGATTTTGAATTTCTTCTATATACAGTATATCTTGTAGACAAATCAGCCACTTGACAAGCCTTACGATCACAAAACTGTTTTTTTTTTCATGCGTAAAGGGAATTTATCATCACCATAAATTAGCGGAAGTGGCGATATCGATATACATCGCTGATATCTCATCCCCTTTTTGCCTTTTATAAACATCCCCCTAAAAGGGGGTTGCCACATCATAGAAATGACAATTTTTACTAAATAGGAGAAGTTGGAAAAGTAAGGAATTGTCAAGAAGTCATGCTTTTTGCGTGACAATTCGCAGTTTGATAATTATGCTCCCCATCCCCCATATCCCCTTGCAGTGCTATAAAGAAACGATTGTTTTTCATCAGTGTAGTCAGCGAGTTTATCAGCACAGTCTTCTGCTTAAAGGAGAACTAAAGCTAAAAAAGGCTTATTAAAAATCTTACCTTATATAAAGCTGAACCGTTACAGTCACAGCTTCATCTGTACTGTAAATAATCTTCACCGAGGCAGACTTCAAAGCGCTTAGGCTGAGACAGGAGCCAGTGTGAAGCTCCACCCACTTAACGAATCAGTGGTGCAAAAGGGTTTCACCTTCATTGCGGGGCCAATGAGAACACTCCCACAATGAGCCTGATGATGTGTGAGCCCTTTTCCATACATTGGCTTTGCGTTGGCTCCTGCATCAGCCAAAGCGCTGTGAAGTCTTCTTTGGTGAAGTGAAATTACAGTACAGATGAAGCTTTACCTGCAACGGTTCAACTTTATATAAGGTAAGATTTCAATATGTCTTTTTTTTAGATTCAGTTCTCCTTTAAGGCCCGTTCAGATGCAGTAAAGATAACACTAATACAGTGTTATAAAAATTGGTTACCTTTGATCTAAAAAATAGCAAATTAATGTTTATAAAAGTATATGTGAATGGACCCTGTCCAGGAAAAACGACTTAACATTATAAAAATGTCTAACTCCAGGCGCAACTTTTTAGTTGCGCGCACAGATAATTTGACTATTTATCAAGCATCAAAGTCTGTTTGCCAGTTTTACTTTGGCAGATTGAAGTGGTGAATGAACCTATTCCTATCCAATAAAATTTCCTGTTCCTCCCACTGAAATCCTAATTGTTTTGTCGAAAAACGTGAAATTAGACGTTTCATGCAATATCAGTGAATTTTATCAAAGAAATTAGCAGGAAATAATATGACTGTAATGTAGATGTCCCCTGCCAGGGGACCAGGGATTAGGAAGGAATTTTTGGAATGTCCCCCTCTAGGGGACACAGGATAGAAAAAGGTGAAAGGGCTGATTGCGGGGCTCTTACTGTCCAACTAAAAACGCCAGATTACGCAAGAAACTGCTACTGACACAGTGGAGTCTTTGCTATGTGAATCTTCTGTTTAGTAAATAAGGAGTAAAGAATCAGAGCATAGAATTTGGGTGAAATTTATTAAACTTGGAAAGACCGCTCTGGTTCTTTCCGAGTTTACTGAGAGAAATCTTGTGAGATTTTTCGAGAATCCGATATTGAGTTTCTCAATCGTTATTTTTTAAAAATGTGTTTTCCATGGAAAGGTAGCCATACTTTATGTTAGTAGCATGGCTAGCTTTCCATCGAAAAATTTTCAAAATATCGAAAGAAATCTGGCAAGAACAACGCCCGATTTTTCTCAGTAAACTCGGAAAGGCCCAGAGTGCTCTTTCTAAGTCTAATACATTTCGCCCCAAAGTGAGGAGAATTCACTTCACCAGTCGAATTCTCATTTTGATGAATAAGCCCCTACATGGGCGCTATAACCAATTTTTTCTTAATGCAGATGTCAGAGAAATGATTGTTTGAAACCTTGAAAGAATGGAATATTTGATAGTATTAGGTAGAACATGATTCAACAGCTGACTGAACCCTAAGGAAGCCTAACTAGCGATAGCCAAAATGCACCTCACCTACCAATTGCAGCTCATATGTGCGCAGCAGTGATCTGTGCCTCCGGGCAAGGAAATGGGTAGGTCCTATGCTACTGCCGGAGACACTGCTCATTTAACTCAGCACAGGCTGGCTGGCATTTGTCTGTAGCTCCAATATTTAATGTATCCTTTAAATGAATATAGATGGAAATAGATGGCGATGGATGGATATTATTCTAACCAGTTCTTGCAGAATGATTTGTGCATTTTTTATCTTCTTCTTTTAGGATTTCACATTGCTGTAGTTAATCCAGTGGCATGGGTCAATGCTTTTGTCTCCTGAGTATAGCTAACATGGGGCGCTATGGATCTGTACATGAAAAGAAATGCTTGGAATGTAAGAGAGGAATGATGAGAGTCTGGCGTTCTTAGCATTCAGTTCCAGATCTCATCGTTTAAGACGAATTCCTCTGAATTACGCACTGTGAATATCATATGGTATATATATATATATATATATATATATATACACATATATATATATATATATATATATATATATATATATATATATATACATACATATTATACTATGTTTATGTACTAGAAATATCTGATATATTTGTTTGAAATGATAGTATCAATCCTAGGCACCCTTCCTTTTGATAGAAAATCCATTTAATTTTTTCATACGCTGATAAACAGTGCTGTAATTCTCCTGGGACATGGCGTAGTTATTATGAAATGACTTGTTTATATGTAGCAGGTCCCTTATCTCGAGCGCTGCTTAAGTAATTAAAATGTACCAGTCTGCGGGATGGAAACGAAAAGTGTTGATTATACTCGCTGAAAGCAAAAATGTTATTTGCTTTGAGGCACAAACTGAATGTTTTGTAATGTCCCTTTTAGCGACAATCAGTTGAGCGCACCTAAAATATTACTCTATGACAATGTTTCTTGTATTTGCAGATGTATTTGCTGGCATGCTGCACCGTCTGGGTAAAAGTATTGCTGGCATGCTGCACTGTCTGGGTAAAAGTATTGCTGGCATGCTGCACCATCTGGGTAAAAGTATTGCTGGCATGCTGCACTGCCTTGGCAGATATTTGACTGACATATTGCAAATACTGAAGGGGGTTATTCACTAAAATCCGAATTGTTGCGTATAGGTGCGAGTTCGCCAGATAAAAACAGTCGCAATAGATTGCTACTGATGTAGTCACGTCTTTATAATGAGAATATTGTCGCAGTCAGGACTTTATCATGGGAAAATTGTCGCAATCTTAACTTTAAAAAATTGTCGTTACTTTACAATGGGGAAATTGTCACGAATTTGCTATGGGAATCCGCTGTTTGTGAATTCGACAGTCGAATTCGCACCTTAGTGAATAACCCCGATTGTTAAATACGTGACCAGTAGTGCCAGTTGTGAGCATTATTGTTTACTGTGATCAAGGAAGAACATTTTGGTGTTGGGTCCTTAAGCTTTGAATTAAGCCAAGATTTTTGTATCCTCACTGGACCTCATGTGAATACGTTCATTACATTTATGAAGGGATCGACTGTACTGAAGGGTAATGACGCAGAAAGTAAATGGAATCCGCAACGTATTTATAATTCACCGCTCCCACAGGATTGCTTTTTCCCGCTGCTCCTCCCCCCAGACCAAAAGACTGAAGGGGCTTATTCATCAATATATTTGAGTGTTGAAGTGAATTCTCAATATTTGGGTTGTTATGCTCAAATAGTCGCAAATTCTCTACTCCTTATTCACTAAACTGTGAATTTCCATAGCGAAGAAGCGACAGCATCCGTAGCTATCTCTTTCTTAGTGTGGCGTCACGCCGTCATGCAGTAGGAGACTTGCAATCTGCCCCCTAATTCGCCACTTTGATCTGGTGAAGTAAAACTGGTGAATGAGACAGAATACACCTTGCTGAATTCACTACTTTAACAGGCTTCAATGCTTGTTGAATAGGCGCATGCTCATGCAAAGAGCCTCATTCACTAAAGTCCGAATAGTCACATAAAGCTGTGAATTCACATCTGTTCTCCACTTCTCCATGTTCTCTTATAGAGCAAAGTCTGCGAAGTGGTGAATACGCAACCAACTCAGGCGACTATGTTAGTTACGAACTTATGGAGCCCCTTGACATCATTTTGCATGCGCGTGAACAGGTACTGATACTATTGATTAAGGAGAGGAGTGCTGCGAAGGAGCGAATGCGTAAGGCAACTCTTCATTCAAAAGTGACAATGACGACTGTGACTAAGTGACAACATGTCCTAGGGACAAGGTGACATAGAAATAGAATAGTCACAGAATACAGTTAGTGGGATATGGTGAGACTGACGCCACTGCCCTTCACTTGTCAAACTTGCCTCACTCTATATAACTTCTCATCCGACTAAGTACGCCACACTACACAGCATTTGCCCCTCTTCTCCTATTTGACAAGGGTATTCTCCATTTAGTCAATAGTGAGCAGTGAATTTGCGACTATTTTGGCAATGTGACTCGAATTGTAGCGAACAAAGTGAATTCGACAGGTGAATTTGCACTCTAGTCAATGAGGCTCAAAGTACTGTAATGCGATGGGCTCTGTAAGCTCGCAGCCGTTTTAGGTGTTTGAATTGAACGCAAATTCGCTGCAACACAGCATTTGCTGAATACATAAAAATCAGCAAGTGATGAGTAAACGCGAGGGCAGACGCGACCATTCTAACCTTAATAAGTCCCTTAGTCTAATATAAGCCCTTTGATAATATGCCGATTTTTATTTTTGGTTTAGTTATCTCACTATCACCTTCTGAATGAAAATACTACTCCTTGGAAAACGTAATCGCAAAGAGTAAAGTTTAAAGAATTTTACAAATGTTGCAACATGCTCTGTAGGAACAGTCTAGACCAGGGTTGGCAAACCTATGGCATGTGTGCCAGAGAGGGCACGCAGAGCCATGCCTGTCTTCAGTACAAGCTGCGGACCCGATCTGACAATTTTCAGGCCGGGTCTGTGGCCTGCACTGAAGAAGCACTCGCTCGCAGGGGAGTTCTCCTCCCCTGACGCATGCGCGCTCCTCCCCTGATGCCGGCGTGATGATGTCAATCACCAGCGCTGGCACTTCGGGGGACACGCTGGTGAGTGACGTCACCTTTTTGGCACGGTCTAGACGTTAATAAGGTAACAGACGTTAATAAGGTAACAGAATGACATATCAAAATATAGTATGGTTATTATTATATTAAAATATGGATTTAGAATAAATATTTAACTAGAAAAATAATTTCAGTAGATTAAATACATTTTAGTTTACAGTTGACATTATTTTTCACGGTATCTTAGTCATACGCTAAATGTCACCTTTAAAAACGCGTTGAATAAACAGAATAGATTTTCTACCCTTCAAGACCATTTACTCCTCTGTGTCTATCTACATTTTCAATCCCTGACAAAGTTTGCTAAGTAACAAGCTAACTAACTAACTGCAACATTACAAACAGTGAACTGAAATGCCTTGGGAAAATGCTGGAATTGATTTGGCATAGATTAAAAGCTATTTTTTACTTTCCTGAATCACTCCCTGCAACGCATTACTTCATGGTGTGAAGGCCACGGTCGCATCGTATGGCAGTTTTAATGCACAGAGAACATACTGTGAAAAAAAAAAAGTTATCTAGCCAGGTGCTCGCAATTATGCCGGCTAATTATATAAGGAAGCTATTAATGCAAATTCACATTTTCAGATAGTTAAAGGGACACTAGACTATAGACAGCATGCTGTGTTTGTAAGGCTTGCAGTGCCACACTGAGGGACTCACTGAGTAAAGGGGTTTATTCACTAAGGTGTGAATAAGACTGTCGAATTCTCAACCTGCGGATTCCCATAGCAAATCCGTGAAAAAATGTCTTAATGTTACTATTGCGACAATTTTCCCATAATAAAGTCGCGACTGCAACAGTAGCAGCCTATTGCGACTGTCTTTAGCTGGTGAATTCACACCTATACGCAACAATTCGGACTTTAGTGAGTAACCCCCTAAGACTAGGTTCACACTAGAGTATTATGTGCAGCAAATAATACGCTAGTGTGAAAAAAATAAAATATTGCTCAATGATCCCCTATAATATTTACCATGTTCCAGACACACTAGTGTGTGATGCGCATACACCATGTCTGGAATGCTGCTGTCATATTTTGGCCAGCGTACATATGCTGCGCACAAAATACAGCCAGATAGGAAGAGCCGTGAATGCCGAGAGAGCGTTCACACTGTCGCTAGCAAGTATAATAGATAAATACGCTGGAGCGTATTTTTTTTCTTTTTTTTTACACTAGCCTAAAGGGTGAATTCACTAAATGGCAGATTCCCTTAGCAATGAAGTGAATAGCATTGGATGTGGTTTATTGCGTAGTGTGGCATATACAGTCAAACAGTAACAGCCCTGCAATCAGCCCCATAATTCCCTACTTTAATCTGCCAAAGTAAAACTGGCAAATGCGATACAATACGCCTTGCCGAATTCGCTACTGAGACAGACTCCATTACTTGAGGAATAGATAAATTACCTGTGCACACGCACGTAAAGTAGAAAGAAGTGCACCATTAATTGGGAAACCATCATAATTATCCGAATCCACCTCAGCACAGAGGGGTCATTCACTAAATTGTTGCGTAAAGTTGTGAATTCGCCAGATAAAGACATTCGCAATAGGCTGCTACTGTTGCAGTTGCATCTTTATAATGAGAATATTGTCGACTTTATTATGGGAAAATTGTTGCAATCTTAACATTAGAAAATTGTCGCGCCTTTACAATGGGGAAATTGTAGCGGATTTACTATGGGAATCTGCTGTTTGCGAATTCGACAGTTGAATTTGCACCTTAGTGATTAACCCCCTAGAGTATTTTGAATACCGGACATCGTCTATACCTACGAAGACTAAATTGATCTGATTGGGCTAAGTTGCAGAACCGTCCCCATAGGGAATGATTAACTTGGTTATTGACTGAAGTGAGAATTCGATTGTTGAATTCTCAAACAACGGATTCCAATAGTAAGTCTGCGGCCGCGACAATATTCCCACAGTAAAGTCACGGCAATATTCCCATAATGAGGACTCGACTGCGACAGTAGCCGTCTATTGCAACTGTCTTTAGCTGGCGAATTCACACCTTTACGCAGAAATTTGGACTTTAGCCAATAGCCCCCGCTAATAGTTATGTAGGTTTGCATATGTAAATATATTCTACAGAATATGCACTCTTCTCTTAATTATTTCGTGGATAAATTCCCATTGTGGAACATATTAAAAAAAAAAAATCTTGATTCCCTCTAAAATGAAGTATTAATATTTATTTGGTACAACTATTTTAACAATTTTTTTAAACAACATGATAATAGCACGTATAAGAACAAAAGGTCCTCAGATTGGATTTTCACAGTAGGACATAAACCAGATCTTATAATTATTAGCAGTAATATGTGTTTCTGCCTTCAGTGTTACAGTCTACATTATGGTTGTTAAAATGCGAGAATAAATGATCTCTTTTTTACAATCTGCTGTTTATTTTGAATAAAAACAACATGCTGGACACATCTCTGTATGATAGTAGCTCTTATATCAGGTTATTAGCCAAATAGTGTGTACATTAAAGGGGCACTAAAGTGCTGATATAACTGCACACATACATATAAAACTCCTTTATACTAAGCCAATTGCTGACACAAATAGCTAAAAAAAAGTTTAGAGAAGAAATAATACTTGCCGTTTGTCGTTTGTTTCCATTAATTAGTTTTCTTGAGAGCTGACATTTTCCTCCCCCCGCTCCCCCTCCTCTTTCTGTT
>WMED01030659.1:0-10063 GCA_019650415.1 Pipa parva | reverse complement strand
AGTACCCACTATATCCACCCCCACTACAGTACCCACTATATCCTCCCCCACTACACTACCCACTATATCCACACCCAGTACAGTACCAATATATCCACTCCCTCTACAGTAACCACTATATACACCCCTCTACACTACCCACTATATCCACACCCACTACAGTACCCACTATATCCACCCCTCTACAGTACCCACTATATACTCCCCCAATACAGTACCCACTATATCCACCCCCTCTACAGTTCCCATTATATCCGTACCCACTATATCCACCCCCTCTACAGTTCCTACTATATCCACCCACTATAGCCACTCCCTGCAGTACCCACTATAGCCACTCCCTGCAGTACCCACTATAGTCACTCCCTGCAGTACCCACTGTATCCACCCCCACAACAGTACCAACTTTATCCTCCCCTGCAGTACCCACTATATCCACCCATCTGCAGTACCCACTATATCCACTCCAACTAACAGCACTGCTAGGAGAAATGTACCATTGAAGTGTGAGCTGATCTGACAACAGTAATAGATATTGTTTGTCAGGCCTCCCTAAATTGTAGAAACCCATAACATTGTCAAAATGTTTTACACAATTAGCGAAACTCTATCTGGATTGATTAGTTCCACTTAGATACTGAAGTATGAAATTAGTTATTTGGTGTCAAGTTTTTTAATAAATTATAAACAAAAAAACCCTTTGAGGAATCCTTCAAGATTGTATGGATGAAAATTATTTCCAGTCTTATATTTAAAGAGTTGTTGTTGAAAATGTAAAGGTATGATCCAGTTAGGTAGTCATTATTGTTTGATACAATAATTAAAAGATGAAGCAGATTTTGTTGGCTTATTGGGTTATTTGCTGAAAGCTAGATAGTAAATAGTGCATTTGTGTGTTGCAAAGTAATTGCTACCCAAAAGATGCTAAACTGGTTAGGTCAGGTAAGATTCACTAAACTCCACCAGTTAAAGAAGTGTTAAAGATTCCTAATAAATCCCATTAATCATTTAGGCTACATGTCAGCCATTGTACAAACTCAGCTCCACCCCCTACTGTGAAAGCTGGTGTCCTGGACAGTGACTTAAACAGAGCATGTACAAGAGAAAGATGGGTGGGACTAGACTCATGTGAAGGAAGATGCACAGAAACGACAAACTTAAGGATTTATTTTACTACAGAACGCACACATACGAAAACACTCACACATACATATATATATAATATTGGGTGAGTATATACATATATATATATATATATATATATATATACTAGCTTACCTGTCGCGCGTTGATGCGATATCAGAAAAAAGGAATTTAAAGAAAACTCGTTATAAGCAAAAAATTAATTTGCATTGTGTCATTTTTATTAATATTTATTTATTTTCACCAGCAAATCATTTGAAAGTGTCATTTAAATTATATTTATTAATTTGAGCGCTTGTGGATTTACTATATTTTTGGTTTTTCCGTCTGGTGCGTATACGAATAAATCAGAAGGTTTTCCGACGCGTGAGCAGGCCACATACATGTGAGAAACATGGATTCTCCAAATCTCGCCCTGTACACACTTGCAGCGATTGTCCTTGTGCTTTGTTGATGTCATTGCAAAAGCGAGTCGCACCGGAAACTGCAAACGTTTGAATTCAAATGGAATATCTGTTGGGATCATTGGAATATGTGGCAACAGTTAATCTTCCCCCTTGAATTCCCCATTCAGAATTGTAGCTTCGAGTACATTGTTTTTCATATTTTTCACAGAAAGTCTTGTACCGTTGCAAAGTCGTGGTGGATTGATGTTTTGAAGAAGAATGATAGGAACGCCAATTTTCAGTGTTAAAATGTGCGGTGGCATACCTGGCAAATCGAGTGAATTCAAGAATTCTGTGGGGTAAATGACAATTTCGTCTTGATTAATCACAGTTTTAATGGACTTATACGTTGTCGCTTCCCCTGGTATTCCGTTTTGAATACTGAAATTGATGGCATTGACATCGTTGTTCGTAGCTGCTAATATAACACGTTCACTTAGACACTGATGATTTCTGTAATTCCGTGCGATATTTGGAAAAATCTTTTGTATTAATTCGTCTTTGGTTGATGTCTTCTTACAAAACTTTGTTGCTAATGTGATACATTGTGTAGGTCTGCTGATAGCCATCTTCACATTGCCAATCTCCAATAATTGTTTTGCGAAACGTTCGGCAGATGCATCATTTTGTAGTTGAACACGCATATTGGTTTTCAAAGTCAATTTCTTTACTTGTCGCCATAGAACTGACGATTTCAGACATGCATTAAGATCATCAGCAGATGAGTGAAATGAGAAAAATTTTGTCTGTACCTCGGGCGCATCTATGAAGTACAGTCCACCGCTTTGACTTGTTATTGCTTGCATTATTGTGTCATATACAATGCGTTGTTCTGGAACTAATTTTGGAATATTTGTTTCAACACATGTACTTAAATTATAAACATCGAAGTTTGTTTCACGTAGCTTCATTGCTACTAATGTAGCGTCCCAATTCTTTCGAATTCAACGATTGGTGCAGTTGAATTTCCCACTCCAAAAACTACCATATCGCTTCCTTTGTTGACATATTTGAAAATTTATTTAATTGATTTCACTGAATTGCAATACTCGACATTGATGTGTGCTTTGAATGTCTAAGAGAGTAATGGTGAATACGCCATAACCCAACGATTATTGACCTCAATGTTATTGTTGCGCATTTTAAGAGTGATAAATTTGCCACCATCTTCAGTTGATCGTCGACAATATTGTGGATATCCATCATTTCCACTGATAGTTTCGGCGTGTAAGTTTCTTGGATAGCGTTTCGTGCATTTTCCATCCTTTATGCCTGGGGAATTGTTGTTGATTGCGCCACATGGACCATGAATCATGTTTTTCGTTATAACTTCAAATAAGCCTGGCTCAATGTCTATATCTGGTACACACCCACACACACACTGACAGACACACCCACACCCTCACAGACACACCCACACACTGACAGACACACCCACACACTGACAGACACACCCACACACACTGACAGACATACTTCCCAAAGTTTCACGGCGATCGGATGAATAATACATTTTTTGCTAGTTACGCCCTTACATGAAATAGGGGATGAAATGTACTATGCCTGAAACCTTCCCGGGAGTGCACATAACAACTTCCCAAAGTTTCATGCTGATCGGATGAATGGTGTAGTAATGGATAAAGGACACACACACACACACACACACACACACATTAATTTATATATATATAGATATATTTATAGATATAGTTATATGTAACATTGGCTAGTTGGGGGCAGTAAAAAAACAGGGCATAATGAAGGTAGGGCCGGTCCCTATAGACATTTTGTTTGGAATTATTTTTACATTTTACATGAGCGTTGGAACCTTGTTGGTGAGAGCCCGGCTGAAGATTTTTACCCAGGAAATCAAAACAGTTTATCAAAATGACGAGGCCAGGATTTATGGTAATATTAAGTATCTCTGCAATTACTCCAGCACTCCCATAAGTAAAATCAAACAACTTTATTCTTCATTAGTTAAAAGCAGGATCCAGTGTCCAACAAATAAAAACAATAGAATGGCGCCTCTAACGCGTTTCGCGCTTGGGCGCTTAATCATCAATCATTGATTAAGCGCCCAAGCACGAAACGCATTAGGGGGCGCCATTCTATTGTTTTTATTTGTTGGACACTGGATCCTGCTTTTAACTAATGAAGAATAAAGTTGTTTGATTTTACTTATGGGAGTGCTGGAGTAATTGCAGAGATATTGGATTTTGTGAGGCTACACTCTCAGCACCTCGCTCACTGGATGAGTTCTACAGTATACAGGTACATTTACCTCACTGGGATTGAGCAGCTTCTTGCATTCTCTATGGTAATATTAAGACCTCAAAAGAAAACAGACAAGAAACAGAGTAGCATTCTATAACTACCAAGCTCATTTTATATATAGATATATACTGTATATAGGACTGAAATATTTGGAGCAGGAAGTGACTTACCTAAAACATATAATATTTTCTCCAAATAAACAATAAGGTATAAAACATTAATGCCAATGATGAAGTACCAAGAGAATATTCTAAATCAGGGGTTTGCAGCCTGTGGCTCTTTTGATGGATGCATCTGGCTCTTTGACTGTAACAAGCTGTGCTCACATGCAAGCACCACTCATTTCAGTCTGCTGGCTAATCACCGGCAAGCACTGTAGAGACAAAATTCTCTCAGCACTTTGGCTAGCAATTCGAAGCCGTTGAAGTCACCACGCTTCTGGGTCGCTAGCCAATCCGGAGTCGTCAACGTTACCGGCTCCGGATTCAAAAGGGCTGAGCAGAGCCGCACTAAATGTCTCTCTCTGCCGAAAACGTTGCAGACCCCTGTTCTAAATTAACAGAACTGAGACAGAATACATGCACCCATGTATAGAAGCTCAGACAACAATTTAATATCTACAAACAGATTGTCTTGCAATTGGAAGATCGGGGCTCACCAGGAAACAAGAGATCAGGGACCCACCAGAAAACAAGAGATCAGGGACCCACCAGGAAAGAAGAGATCAGGGACCCACCAGAAACAAGAGATCAGGGACCCACCAGGAAACAACTCCAGTTGGAATCCATTTTAACCAAAGCAATCACTCAATTAATAATCTAAAAATCAAAATACTAAAAGGGAAACTTTAAAAACACACAAGAAAGAAAAACTTTTGAACTCAAAATAATAATGCATTTTACTGCAAAAAATACAGGACTAAATGTACATCTTGGATTTCTGTCTCACTATCATAATGGCAATTTAGCCAGTACTTTTCTGCCCAGGTCCAAATTATTATTGTTGCCTTGGCCCAATACCAGCAAGTTACTAAGTACTAAATACTTAGTACTAAGTTAGGCCTGACTTAGGAGAAATGAATCATACAGACACGAAGTTCTGATATTGAAACACTTCCGATTTTATTGACAGAATACAACAGTTTTATACCATTAAGAATCACAAGCTCAGCGCTTCCATTATCTCACCTGACCACGTGCTGGTAGAAGGACAGGTTGCCCTGCCCGTCCTATTGGTCATTACAGGTCAGAAGTGCACTAAAGCAGAATCAACTTTAAGAACCAACATACATTGTATGAGAACATCAAAACCAACATTAGCAAGTGGCCTTTGATTTAGCTCAGTCTTAGCAGAGTATAGAGAAAAAACATTCTAATTATTGAGAATTAATGCTTTATATTATTAACCAGTTGCTATCCTTGAATGTTATAGCATATTAACACTATAATATTCAAATTAATAATATCATGTCCATTTCATTTCCATATCATTCCCTCCTGTTTTTTGGGATGGTGTTAATATGGGCAGATGTTAGGGTAACTGAGGTACTTCACTCGCATCTACAAGTGCGGGACTTAGTTCTTCGGTTCTTCTTAGGTCCTTTTCACCTGATTTCCCCATGTTTCAACATCCTGATGTATGTAGCCCGTAGAAGACACCATCACAACACCTTATCATATATAATTGAGAGGAAAGCAGTTCATTCCAGTAGCGTCAGGGAAATTAACAGGTGATGACATCAGCTAGGTCATGATGCGATGGACACATGGTACGGTGCAAAAAGAACAAGAAACACAAAAATAATTCATAGATGAATGTATAGCTCCATTAAAGAAGATTGCCAATCATTAAGCCAATTGAATGTAGGCCCCCAGGGGTGAACAACCACTGGGTTAGGTTCCAATTCTTTGGAAAGAGAGATGAGCTCCCTGAGGTCTCTAACCATACTCCCATCAGAGGCTGTGTTATTAGGTACAAACGTACAGCAAGCGGTACCCACCATCCTACAAACACCTTCTTTCTCTGCTAGTATCATATCTAAAATCATACGATTTTGAAAAGCCATAATAGAGGTGGGACCAAGCTGTCCTGCCATCTCTCTAAGTTTACTTCTGGTATGATTAACAAAGTGCTGTTGATTATATAACAGATAATTAATCCATACTACATTCTTATTGATAGTGATAAGAAATAAAAGGGACTTAAATTCATCTGCTACTTTATTACGAGCCTTAAAATTATTAGGAACCCCCCTTGGCACCCCTGCGGCATCAATATAAACATGAGGAGCAAATGACCTGGATACTTCTTGTTTCTGAGGGTGCAGCATTTGAGTATTTTCTAAATCAGTTATTATATTGAACGGCATAAGAATATGGGCCATAGCACACTGACCATGCCAAATACCTTCTAGACGGGGGTCGTATTTTATGGTCCCCACAAATCCATACTATGTCAGAAACTAAATGAGTATGATTAACCAAGTAGTGGTCGCTGAATGTATGAGTTCACTGGGTAGTCAGTGAACAAACTGAATATACAGTACATAGTAAGTCTTGGTCATTAAAGGAGGATAGGGGCACAGAACCAAGATGTGGCCTGGCCATAGCACAAGCAATACATTCTGGCTGGTTTACTGAAGCAACCGTATACCTAATTCACTCTAGCCATAGGCTAGAAAACAGAAAATCCTGTTTCAACTGCTAACTTTTCCTTATACTGCCATTTCTCATCTGGGCAAGAATCAACTTGGAGAGAACCCTCTTCCTCAGATTTGAACATTATGTTCCCTTCAGATGGTAAGGGATCATTTTCAATGGGTCGGTTTATTAATCCCCCTTCCTCAGGTGGGGAGGTATTATTTATAACAGGTGCTACATGGTGAACTGTTATGTTCCTTTCAATATGGGGTGCCTCATTTCTCATGAGTCGGAATGCTATATCTTTTATCGTGAAATTAGTTCCAATATATTGGGGACTAAATTTATGAAAATGGATTCCCAGTTCTTAAATTCCTTGGTCCTCAGTTGACAGAATCCCAATATAAAAATTAAGGGGATGCATGGTTGATGCTTATTATCATCAAGTGTGGAGGACAGGGACCGGTTACATCTACTGATGTAAGGACCCAGATTAAATCAGATCCTGTGAGCAATGCTAGCTTGACCTTTACCTCTCTGACAGTGCCTTGTCCATATCCTGTAATTCATTATCAACATCAAAGAGATTTTCCCCCTGGGTGTCCCAACTTGCACAAACATTTCCTTTTGCAGTTCCTTTACTTAATGTAACACATAACCAGGTTATAATGGCATTTTCATTGTAGGCCTCTGTACAGTCTACCAATTCACAAAATTCTATAGAGAATTTCTTTATATGCTGTGCAGGATTTACCTATAGGACAACTTTGCCCACTTTTAAATCAACTATTCCTTTTTGGATAGTATGAGGTTGGTCATTACTGCATAGACCCAGAACATATACAATAAAGATAAATCCTATGAGGTGGAAGGTGACTTCCCTTGTTTGCCGTAAGAAGCGTAGACCCATGTTGGTCTATCCTTGAGCTTCACGGAGGTACTGGGCACCGATATCACTTAATACGGAAATTACAGGCTTGCCTTCCAGACGTGTCTGTTCAATACAACTGCCAAGTTCAAGTGATTATCCACCTCAGAATCTGGAATAAAAGGGAAAACTCAAGAGTGGAGTTGAGTGGGATGTTTGAAAGGGCGGATACGTAATCAATTAAAGTCCCATGTTGCATCCATAGCTGTCATGAAACGTTATGAGAAGATACTGGCTTAACCTGGATTCAAAGCGATATTACATTTACGAATCCCTATTTAATGCAATCTACTCCATTACACACATTTACACTTCTTAAACTACAATTAAATTAAGTATTACTGAAATATGTGGACCTGGTCTTGAGGTGAGCCACTGTAATTTCATTAACAATTTTTCTCATATTAACTATCACATATATCAGACACTCAGGGATACATCATTCACATATTGACCCTGTGTTATGCCAGTGAGCACCTAGGAGTCGTTATCACAACAGGTCTTCTGGAAACATTCGCAGGAGCATGAGTAAGTGCAGATCTTCCAATACACACAACAGTTTATTCTACCTCAGTTCCCTTTGTGTCCCTTTTATAGCATCTGTCTGAGCCAGGTATCTTTCTCCTTTGTTATGATGACTCCAGCACTCCGTGATAAGTATAAATGAGTTCCTTTATTAAATCATTTTTAAAAGTCGTGCATAAGATAAAACCAACTGCCTACGCGTTTCACGCCGTAGGCGCTTATTCATGGCATAATAAAATGAAAAAAACACGCACTTAAATTCACATAACAATCAGTTGTATCCGGCGGAAGTTCAGGGTAACAGAATATAGTATAAGTATTGCATCAAACCCTGTCACTTCCCATGAACCATAATACATGTTTAAAGGCAAGTTATACTTCGTTTACAAAAATCGTAAATATTGGCAGCATAATACAATGGTAAAAACAGTGATTCATAGTAAAGAACATGTACGCTATACCCATCTAATGGTTTTCATCATTCATAGTAAACCAACCATTAAAGCAAATTATACCATTATTAATACAAAAATCAGAAACTGTGACATGTTAAAAATATTGTCTGTGAAACACAAGCTCAGGTAAAACTGCAAATAAAGAAGATACCGTCACTAAAGAAGGTTCATGTTAACGTACAAGTTAATATAATAATTAAAATTTCATATTACACTTTCGTCTTACATTGGGAAGATGTTTACCAAAATGTATCAAAATACTGATAAATATTTCATGATATAATAACCCAATATAATAAAAATCTCTATATAACAAAATGTGAATATATAAGATGAACAGTAAAGCCGGTAATCTGACGTCACGTCTAGATTTAACAGAGAAAAGTAAAGAAAAGAAACTCGAGGTTCAATAGTAACAACCATTGGAAACAAATGTAAAATATATGTTGTAAAATGTTGCAATAATGTTGCAATAATACAAGGCTGTACCTAGAAAAGTAGATACTGTTATACTCTATGCATCACAGATGAGAATATAATGTGATGCATCTGTACAATAAAGATGATAATACTTACTATTGTAATTTTTATTATTTATTGTTAATTATGTTTTTCATATATTTTCTTAAATTAGAGAAATGTGTTAACACAGGTTAGATAGTACTCATTATTTGGTGGTTAAAACACATAGTGGCCCGTGAAGGAATATAGGTAAAGATGGCATAAGGATTAAGAAATTAGTAATTAGTAATTAATAATCAATATTAGGTCTGGACCCATATAGAATAATAGTAAATATTCAAAAAAACTAGATGCAAACATAAACCGTAAAAATTAATAATAATAGTAATAATGAAACAATATATTAATATAATACAAGATTATATAAATCGGTGTTATTACTATTAAAATGAAAAACTATTTAAGATGTGTTAAGAACGTGGTGAGAATAATGTACAAATTTAAATTTAATGTAATCAAAACTACAAATATATAAATATATATCTATGTGTATATGTAAAACTTAGACAAAAACCAATGTGAATATATGTGATGTTAAACCTTTATATCATATATTAAGGTTCCAAAGTGCAAATATATATATATGTGAAAACACAAATATTTACAAGAGTGTATATAGATAATCAAAATAATAAATATAAGGATTCATAAATAATTAATTGAGTAATAAATTAGCCAATGATAATATGTTGATAATCATCAATTAATAATTATATTTCAGTGATAAAATCCAAATCCCATGCCAAATTTAGACCTAAAGGTTGTCGTGTTTGTAACTCTAGAATCCAATAGGCCTCCCTTTTATTTATATATTTAACCTTATCACCTCCCCTATGTTTAATCCTGACTTTTTCAATGCCCTGTGCTGAAAAATATTTAAGGCCATTAGTATGTTGATTGAAATGCTTGGCCACGGAGGTATCTTTACCCTTAGAAATGCTGTTAAGATGTTCACATATTCTTTCATGCAGTGGACGGGTGGTGCGTCCAACGTACTGTATCCTACAATAAGTACAGGAGATTAAATAAATCACCATGTTAGTTTTACAATTAGTGTAACATTTCATATTGTAGGTTTTATCAGTAACGTAACTAGTAAATGTTTTAGAAACAGACATATAGTAACAG
>WMED01030658.1:0-10063 GCA_019650415.1 Pipa parva | reverse complement strand
TTTCATGATTGCACTATTTCAAATTATTCTAATTCGTTGACCAGCACTTGTAGACTTGTATAGGGATTCCCAAGTTACAACCCTAGGGTTAACCCACAGCTGGTGGCAGCTGGCGGAGGCACAAACAGTAACACTTCAGGTGATCTGGAAAAGTTATATTGGAACACATAGCACAGAAACTGTGGAACTGTAACAGGAACAGTTGGAGCAGCATAGCAGAGCTGTAACTCACAATGCGTCTTGGAGCAGTGTAGCTGGACTATACTACTGAATTCAACAGAGATTTGGAGCCAAGACAAGAAGCTTAAGCTACTCTCTGGCAGTGCTGGATATTTAAATCCTCCACTGCTGCTTAAGTGAAGAAAATGTTATCCTTTCTTTTATAAATAAAGACCGGTTAGTGATGACCAACTTCTGTATGCCAGTATAAAGGCAAGATATGCAAAGCATAAATCAACTGCAAATCAATTGTTAATCCTTTGACTATGGCTTCCTTAGAATTTAGACCAAGGTGGTGGTGGTGGGGGGGGGTGATGCCACTATGATGTCAGGCAACGTGACATTACTATCAGTTGATGCATTGGGAGTAGTTATAAACTACCCTCTGTCCTGCTGTATCTGCAGATTCCATCCACTAGGCCAGCAGTCGGCAATCTGTGGCTTGGAAGCCCCATGTGGCTCTTTGACTGCTTTGTGTGGCTCTCATCCGGTCGCCCACCCACGACCTCAGACGTGTCTTGTGATGGAACATCAGGAGGTCATGTGATCGGGAACGTAGTCGTTCCTCCCCCTTTGCGGCTCCGGAAGACTTTTTCAATGGTGGAGGAGGGAGTGAAATGGCTCCCTCCTCTACAAATGTTGCCGACCCCCTGCACTAGGCCAGTGATGGCAAGCCTTTTCAGCACCGAGTGCCTGAATCAGGGGAAGGAGCACTCCCCAGCCAGCGAATGCTACTTCAGTGTAGGCCAGGGATTCGACCAGAAAACTGTCAGGTTGGGTCTGCAGCCTGTACTGTAGGCAGCAGTGGAGATGGCGTGCGTGTCAACAGAGTGGGCACTGAGTGCCTCTCTGGCACACGTGCCATAGGTTTGCCATTGCTGCACTAGGCAATTAGGGTGGGAAAGAAGGGCACATTGGGAGTCTAGAACAAAAAACAAAAATGTACTCACCGCTTCAAGCCCCACTTATAGTCTTTTAAAACGGGTGCACCGGTATTAGTCAGACGTCTTGGGAGAAACAATAGAAACAATGCAATCCAGCACTCCGATGTGGATAAAAAATCTTTCTCTTTATTGGAACCCCATGGGTAATAAAATCAAGGTTTAAAAACAAACATGGTGGTACCTATGCGTTTCGCACGTGGTGCGCTTAATCATGGTATACCATGATTAAGCGCACCACGCGCGAACCACATTGGGAGTCTAGGACTGGTTGAAAATCCACGGACTGGCAGCCTTCAGTGGTTGGGCCTACAAGAATTTCAGGTGCTTGCATCATAATAATCCACTGACTTTTACATCCTAAACAGAACCCACTGCCCAGCAAAATGTGGATTCCACTGAGGATTTGGCTCCTGTGGACTCAATAGGCTTGGGGCAATACCCAAGCAGAGAGGCAGCATTACTCTTTATTCCAGCAAAATTACAGTTTCTCCACCTGAGCCAAAATCCTATTGGGATAGTTAACAGATGTGGTTAAAACAGAGAATGCTTTGGAACTATACCTCCCAGTAGCATGTGCCAGGCAGTTGCTATTTATTAAAGGATTCTAAGAGATGTTGTACATAGCAGAATTTTCTGGATATGTGTATGTGAAATGAGGTATGAGTTAAAGATTGCTAGCTGATTTTATTGTGTAGCAAAGTACAGCGTGGGAGAGAGGATAATTATAATAGTGTGCAAGGAATGAAAGGTGTTTTACTTTGCTATTCAAACAAGTTCATCTGAAATAGCTGCAGCAGTACCTTAACAGACCAGTAACACCAAAAACAGAAATGAAAAACATATTGGGATTGGCATGGCAGTTATTCAGATAAACCACTTGTAGTAATGAGAGCCTATGTTGGTCATTATATGCTGTACAGGGTGGTCCAAGGTTATGGAGACATGAATAAATGGAAAGCAGTAGTTGGGAACACCGCCCCACACAGATTTACTCAGTTTCCGTAAGCAACATGCCACAAACAGGATGATGTGCTTAACCCCACTTTTTTTTCATTTGTTCAGTTGTCTCCATGCCTTTGGACCCCCCTATATTGTTCATTGTACTATAAATAAACTTTCTTCAATTGAATAATATATAACCTTCATATACTACTAAAGCAAGGGTCGTCAAATTGCGGCTCTTTAGCCGCCTTGTTGTGGGGCTCGGAGTGCATCTTGCTGGCCCCGCCCATGACCTCCGACTCCTCTTCTGATTGGCCGTTGGAGGTCATGTGATCGCTCCTCCCACTTTGCGGCTCAGAAGAAAAATTCACTGGTGGAGGAGAGATCGAAATGGCTCCCTCCTCTACAAACTTTGCTGCTCCCTGTACTAGAGGAATCAATACAAACCTCCTTCAGAGCTGTTTACCCATGGTGGATGGCTGGCAATAGCTTTACTATTATCTGCAGAAGTCAGGTGTAGGGACTATCTTGTAGACCAGGGATAGGTAACCTTTACTATCAGAAGAGCCATTTTGCCCCTCTTCCACTGGAAAAAAAAACTAGTCTAGAGCCGTAAAACATAACACAGCTTAGAAACTTTTAAAAGCTTTAATTTTACCTGTTACAACAACAGAATACAACAAATGGAAGAAAACAAAAATAAAATGATATATAAATTCTTTTTTTTTTTCTTTTGTCAATCAAGGCTGATAGGGAATCCTCAAGAAGGAGGCTGAAGAGCCTCAAGGGGCTCTGGTGCCGCAGGTTGACTATCCCTGCTGTAGAGGAACCCCCAGGTTAACCCTCCCACCAGTTGTAGCTGGACAGTGACAGCATATTTTGTTAAGCCAGCCTAACACAGAAACATTCTGATCATTGTAGGGTTCCACTTAATGTCTGACTCACTTCAATTTGTTACACACTACTAAACTGCATTCTGGTATTTTGTTACTGTAGAGGAGCAGTTTCCATGGATATAAAGAATTCTAATACAGCACTTATTGGAGCTAAACTGCAATAAGAAGGAATAGCAGACCTGTAATTCACTGGAACACAGGAGAGCAGGAGCAGCAGAACTGTAACTCACAGGAAGACTGCAGAGCAGACACAGCAGATATGTGATGTGCATTATAACTGTAATGCACAGGAACAAAGGAGTTGAGCAAGAAGGCCAGCAACAATGTAGGTATATTTTATTTATAATAAAATACAATAATACATTATGGTGGATATGAGCAACTTCATGATGAGCATGAGTGTGTGTGTGTGTGTGTGTGTGTGTGTAAACACAAATGGTATCTATGATGGTTCAGTAGTCTGGTGACAGCTCCTTCAAGCACAGGACTGAATGGGGAGAAGGAAATGAATGCCTTCATTATGTGCCCTGCTGAGGGCGAGGCCAAAGGTAGAGAATGAATCAGGTCATTATGCGGTGGATATGGGAGTGGTTAGAGTGGAATGGGGTGTGGTCAGGGTGACAACTTGACCTGAGTTCCATTCCTGAGGACAGGTTTCTCTAAAACCCCATCATTGGTTAATAGGCCAGTTATAAGCAAATGTCCCCTTACAAAGCCAAATGACCTTCAACAAATCAGTTAAAGACCAGTAACATTGGCATGACTGGTGTTTTTGCATGGCAGTTAATTCTATGCAGTAACTGCCATGTCAAACCAATAAAACTTTTTCTGGTGTTACTGGACCTTCAAAAGGCTAAATGACTTTCAGCAAACCAGTTCAAATAGCCAACTGACCATCAAAGTCCTCAGTAATGAAACAATGGTCCTCTGAATCCAATAATCCACTATTTACAGGATAGTAGATGATGTGTGCCAAAAGGGAGACATGTTTTATAGAATAAAGCAGGGGACCTTTGGGACTCATATGCAATCCCTGTGCAGGGGTTTTTAGGGTGTGTTATATGGGTCCACCCCCTTCCCTCTGTTTACCACATTACCCTACTAGACTACCAAATTTGAAACCAAACCTGGCTAAGCCAATTCACTCATTTCTAACCAGCTCATTGTAAACTGTACTGACTGCTGTGCCCATTTGAATGAATGGGAAGCATTTTGTCAGCGTTTCCCCCTTCCCCCATTTGTCTTGGTTTTAACTGCATGAGGTAAAAATGTGACAAAATCCCTACCATAATCCCTTTTCATTCTATTGCTTTGATTGCACTTGATGGTTGAGTACCGCTATGGCTGTAATATCCACATCTCAGCCCTAGTGAGCTCTTACGGGATCAGCCTCTTTGTAAGATCAGGAAAGATAAATCCCTACAAACCCCATTACGCTGCACCTCTGGTTTGCAGTTTCCCCTGAATATTCTCAAAAACAAGCATCAGACACCAAACTGCAACTGCTACAATTAGAAGGAAAAAAAAAGGATTTGACCTGTATAAAGTTTAAAGACTAGAACAGTTATATGGCATTTTTTAGTGATCCTAAACATTTACACGCTAGTGCATTCACTCCTTAACACTTTGACAGTTTGCCTTTAGCTGTCTTTGGGACACTTTGCCTTTTACTGCATGAGTCTTGGCTCTGTATAATAGTTTCCAGTAGTAAAATGATTTTGCAGTTCCATGTCTGTTTGAATCCAAGGCTATAAATACATTATTTTATTATCCTGATTTAGTGCCATAGCAAATGCCAGTATAAAGAGCTCTTTCTTGGCTCATTGTTCCTGGGGTGTATTCATCAAAGTGCAAATTTGACAGTTGAACTGAATTCGTGTCGGGTTCCTCTGAGAGACGTGTACTTGCTACTCGTTATTCACTAAGTGGTGGCTTCCCCTTGCTGAAGAAGTGACAGGGATAGATGCTAGTTCCTGAGTAGCAGACGCACAATGATGCAAACGCCATCAAGTGAATTGAAGTGACTTCATCTTTACAATGTCAAACTGGCAAATTTGAAGCCAAATTCACCACTTTGATGCACTCTGCTACTTGGTAAATAGACAAAATTGACAACTACAAGCTGTTCGATTGGATGCAAATTTGCCACGTTGCCGATTTTAATGAATAAATAGAGATGGTGAAGTGGACGCAAATTCGGACCTATACGCACCTGTTCAGGTTTATGAGGTCCAAAGAATTCTTGCCTTTTTAAGGAAAACAACTAAGTGGGGTAACACCGACTGGACAAAGAATTAAGGGGAACAAAATTAAATATTTTATTTTCTTCCTAAAGATCAAGAATATTTTGACAGCTTTTTTTTAAGACATCAGCGTCAGACTATTTAAAATAACTGTGGGGAGTACACTTTCTGGCCTTCGACATGCTACTGTTATTTTAATTTTGATTTGATCGTTTTCTTTTTTTCAGATAATTATAAAGGAAGTGCTCTGAATATGTTCACACAGTCAAAAGGCTTTCAACTCAAATCAGAGCTTTAGAGGCTGTAATTTCTCTTCACCGAGGCAGACTTCACTGCGCTTTGGCTGACACAGGAGCCAGCACGAAGCTCTGCTGACGTATGGAAAAGGGCTCACACATTATCACACTCATTGCGGGGAGTGTTCTCATTGGCCTTACAATGAACGTGATGATGCTGAAACCCTATGGCACTGCCGATTTGATAAGTGGGTGGAGCTTCGTGCCAGCTCCTGTGTTAGCCTAAGCATTGAGAAGTCTGCTTCGGTGAAGAGAAATCACAGTAAAGATGAAGCTGTGACTGCAACGGTTCAACGTAATATAAGGTAAGTTTTAAATATTTTTTTTTAGATTAAGTTCTCCTTTAAAGTGTAAGTAAATCCTATTTATAAAGATTTCCCCATTAAAGTATTATAAAGTGAAAAAAAATGATTACTAAAATCCTGACTCACCTCTTCATTCAGCCGAACTAGTTATCCCTCTGTAACACTCCTCTGCTTCAGCCTGTTTTCCCTGAGTGATTGAAGCCATGCCCTCTCTCCTCCCAGACTTCCTCTGAACAAAATCAACAACACAAGTTGTGTTGTGCGCTTGTGTGTGTGTGTGTGGGTCTGTGCGTGTCTGTATCTGTGTCTGTGTACTTACATGGATGAGCACCCTGCATAATTAATGTGACATCACTTGGGGGGCAGGGCTTCTCGGCACTATACAGGAAGCGCCTGTACATGTATCTGCTGGAGGAGCAGGGTTGCTTGATTAAGAGATGAGAACGCCTGATTGTTTTTAAATTTCTATGTTTAAGTTTAGGTTTATACATTATAGATATAAAATATATGTATAGTTTGCTCAATAACTTTACTTACACTTTAAGCCCATAAAAATGGCTTCTATATCACAAATATACACAACATTATGTAGAGGTTATATGCCAGTCTCCTGCCAATTTTAAGTCTGAGGTTGCTGCTGTCTGCAGGTTAATTGTATAGTCTGGTCAGTATAATAGGTTTCCATTAATTATGCCTAGAATTAAATGTCTGTATGTCTGCATACCCCACAAAGTGATATCCATAAGTGTTTCATGTTGTTCATTTACAAACCCTGCTCAGCAGGAAGTAAGCTTGAGATGAAGACCACATGGATTGCTGGAATGTCCATACCAAGAGTCCATGATAAATAAGGCTTTACACTGAGGATCACTACAGAGGGGATGCCTTTCAGGAAGTATGTGTTTTTAACTAGTTCATTTTATAGGATGTGCTCTGGAATTCCAGTGATTTAGATTGTGACCTAATTCTCTAACCGGGTATACTAGAGGGGTCATCTACTGACCTTAAAGGTACTCCTCACTCTAGACAGATCCTACAAGCTAGATTGTGCCTGCCCAGATGGCATTTGTTAATGTGTATTATCCCTTTAAATGTATCTCTGCATAACCTGTTTCTCTCCAAGAGCACTGTTTAGCTTTAAAAAAATAAAAAAAACAAAGGGCTTTCTGGGGCACTTATATAATAAAGCTCAGGTTGCTCACTCTAATGATTCAAGCAAGGGGAAAACCCCATTTTATTGCAGAACGTGCTCACACAATGTTTCGGGGTGGCAACCTTCATCAGGTGTACAAAATTGCAAGTGCAGACAGACAACACAGTCCCAGGCTCCACCTACAGGTAGGTACCCACGTCCTTAAAGAGACATATCCTAAAACAGGTAATCACTCCAATGTGCAATGATAAATACACATATACAAATTCATTAAAAGGTAAAAAATGTATAAGCACAATATTTATATGCAATATTTATATCAAGTGTTAAAAATACAGGATTCATCTAATAAAAAACATGACTCCAGTGCAATAACAGAGTGCAGTGTCTAATTAATGCAATATATGATGCAATTGGTATGCATAACAACAGTATTAATTCATACCTCTAGTGACTCCCACCCAAGAGATTATCCTCGAACATCATTTGGAATTTTTCTGATGAAATGCACAGGTTCCAGAAAAGCTACTCCTTAAACAAAACCATCTGCAAAATAAAATGCATCATAAATACTACATTACTAATCAATTAAAATATGATAACAAGTTACCTAGAAAATAATGAAAAACTACCACTTAGAAGTGCCAGAATTAATAGCCCATCCAGCAATTAAAGAAAACACTGCAAGCAAAACTCCTCATTATGACTACTTGCAGCCTTAGGGCCTCATTGACTATAGGCCGAAGTTGCGTAAAGCTCCGAATTCACATCTATTCGCCACTTCCCCAGGCAAACTATAGGATGTTGTGAATACATGACCAATTTGGATCATACAGAGCACTTTGCATCACTTTACATGCACAGGTACTCCTGGAGTGGAGGTCTGTTTCAAAGGAGCGAATGTGACTAGGTGAATTGCTGCAAAAGTGGTGAATTTGGGGGGTGAATGGCAGCGAGGTAAATTCACCCTTTAGTCAATAAAGCCCTTAGTCTACAATTGTCAGATCCAAAAACACTCGCTATAAAAGATTTTTCTTTAGCAGGATTAACCACCAGAATTAACACCAACCTTTTCCATTTTGCCATCTCAGTTGGGATGTGTCTCACAAAAATGCTCAGCTAAAGTAATTTCTTTAGCCCTGGATTTCTGGAGCTTTCATGCTCATTTAGTCTAATTTTTACAGGTCTAGAAGTCTGTCACATTGTGTATTGGCTCAGTGGTTAGCACTGCTGCCTTGCAGCTCTGGGTTCAATTCCACCCTGGACTTCATCTGCATGGAGTGTGTATGTTCTCCCTGCACCTGTGTGGGTTTCCTCCCACATTCCAAATACATACATCTGTGCGTGATTGAATAGGGAAACTAGATTGTAAGCTCCATGGGGCAGTGAATTATGAATCTCTGTAAAGCTCTGTGTAATATATCAGCGCTATATAAATGCTTTTTATGCGCGGTGTATATACTGTACGCTGAGCATAAAAACAAAAAAAGCTATGAGACTTACCTTGTTCCGGCCACACTAGTGTGTGTATGGAATGCTTCATGCCGCATATTTGCTGGTGTATATACGCCGTGCACCAAATGCGGCCAGATAGGAGGAGCCGTGAATGCGGAGGGAGCATTCCCTAAGTACCCTAATCGTTTCATGTATTTTTGCCAATAAAGATTGTGTGCAACAGATATCTTGTTTTTTCATTTTCTAATGCGGAGGGAGCATTCACACTATGTTGGGTAAGTACAATAGAAATGCGCGTCTAGAAATTACGCCGGACTGAAATACGAGGCATATTTTCTAGGCGCACATTTCTAAATACGCTGCGTGAACCTACTCTAAAGCATCAGAGAAAAAAAATGGGACTGGTTGAGGTCTGTTTAACAACATGGCTGTTATCAGTAAAGTCAAGAACAGGCAGAAAGCAATGCAATTCATGAATTCACCTTGAGATATCACATTTTTCTAAGTGCTGTGTTTAAATAACTGCCATGCCAAGTGGGAATTTAATTTTCTTTTGTGTTACTGATCTTCCCTTTTTTCTTGTTTGTTTGTTTATTTGTTGTTTTTTTTGTTTTTTTAAACCTACTATTAAGCTATTTATTTTCCCATGCTGAATTATAGGACTATTAATAAGAATATGTTAAGTTTCTCGGTGCATGGAGATCTGCCTTAAAACACTCCTGTTGGTTCTCAGGGCAGATGATGTGACTCAGCTGTGTCTGTCTTCTACAAGATGTTGTCAGGAAGGAAGTGAGAGAGAACGAATGAATAACATTCTTCCTGGGGCTTTTAATGTTTTCCCCGCTGGATGCATTCTACACAGAAGACTGGGACACCTTCCAAGCTGCCTGTGATTCTTGGTACAGCAACAGCCTAATTGGGCATCGAATAATCTGTCGGAAGTCAAGGGCAGCACTAGATAAGGACCACACAATGCAGAAAGGGACCCAGCTGGTACAACATTCACAATTTAGGGCATTTCTCTACCTTCCCACGCATGCAATAAGGGTATCCTGTTGGTAGTTTAAAGAGCATCAATCTTTCGAATGAATTCTTCCCCTATGGGAAATAGCTTACTGTAAGATTCACGGAAATGGATGTCACAAATCCATACTAAAGACTTAGAAGTATTTTTTAAATTTATTTATTGATTTATTATGTAGATAAATGCAACATTAAAGTATTCCTGTACTGCATTTACTTAAATGGCACGCTGGTGTAAAAAAAAAAAAAAAGCAATCACCGTTCTGTTGTAATGCTTAAGCATTAGAGTTAATTTGACTTGCAGGGGCAATAAATGAGTTAAAGGACAGTAAACAGTAACACGCCCCCCCCCCCCACCCCAAAAAAAAATTAAATTTCCATTTGGATTGGCATAGCAGTTATTTAAATGCAACACTTGTAAAAATGCTACTGTCCTTTTTATCTAGTGAAGTGTGTGCAATCTTATTATTTTCTGCCTCTATTTATCCGTACTGACAGCAGCCATGTTGTTAGACTTCACACAGTCCTTGCATGTACAAACCCCAAAATCAGAAAAGTTGGCACGTTGTGTAAATTGTAAATAAAAA
>WMED01030657.1:0-10063 GCA_019650415.1 Pipa parva | reverse complement strand
TTGAGTATTATCTGACAGAATTGCAGGGGTGCCAATACTTTTGGCCAGCACTGTATATCAATTCACCATAACAACACAGGAACAAGAAGTAAAGAAGATTGTAGAGCAGAAGAAAACAGCAAGTTATACAGAGCAGTAGGCAGTGCTGGAGCATAAAACATCTACTGGAACATATTCCCCGTTTAATAATGACTCCTAGTATAAATGAGCATTATTTCTCCTTTAACCTTTTCCTATCCTGTGTCTCCTAGACAAGGACATTCCATAAATTCCGTTCTAATCTTTGGTCCCCTGGCAGGAGACATCAATATTACAGACGTATTTCTCTATCCTAAGTCCTGCTAATTTCTTTGATAAAATTCACTGATATTGCATGAAACTTCTAATTTCACGTTTTTTGCCAAAAATATTAGCCACTAGATCATTCAGAAAAACCATAAGCTTTTAACAACTATGCACCCGATTCATAAGATCTTCTACTGCACCATGATATATACAACCATGACAAAACACATTACAATCAGTGGATGTAGAGGCTGAAGCCCTATCTGGAACTGTAAGCAGGGTTTCTTCAATTGTTCCAATAGGTACCAAGAATCTTTTTCAAAAGGGTGGACTTCATATTCTATATTTGTCCAGTTTTGCATCACTAATGGATTAATATAATAGAAGCATTACTAATTTGCATATGGAATTTATGGAAACTGTACCTTAAATGGATTAACTCTTCCTTGGTTGCTGGACAAAACCGCACCTTGGAGAAAAAAAAAAAGTTTATTAACTTTATTAGCTGAAAATATTCAAAGTCTAGAAGAAATATAAATCTCTTACCAGATTTTGGTCTGGAAATATCTGGTGAATGTGCATTTTTGTTGAAAGGATTTATTGCTGTAAAAAACAAAACAAAAATAAACTAGCAGATTACATACACATTATACGTAGTAATTCTTTGTTCTTGTCTTATTGTATACTGGAAATATTTTGAGATTACTATTGGGGAAGGGAGAGTGGGGAGGACTTGCGCATACTGCAAGGGTGTCTTATATTGGGAGATATAGCATGTGCCCGAAAAAGTGAAGTGGTAATTTTCCCTTTATCAAAATGTAGTTAAGTTGGTGCAGGTGTCCAATTGCTGGAAAAACAACCATGGAAGAATATTCCTACCACCAAGTATTACTTTTATTTTGAAACACTGTGGTGCTAGTTTTTCTTCTACTAATCTCCTTACCTAAACCCATTTGTTACTACTGTAGATATAACTTTTTCCCCAGTCCCCCACAAGATTTATTACCTTAAAAGTGGTTTAGGAACTGCTGCTTTTGCCCTGATACCAGTACAGTATAGTCTCCTTTTTTTGACTGGCATTCCTTATTCCATGCTGAAGTTGTTTTTTGTCTTCTGATGTGTCATTGCTGTGTGTCTGCCTTATCAAGCTTTTGGATGCACCTGATTTGGTTGTTGCAAAGTATTCTAGAGTGCTAGGACCATGCACAGCCTGAATTATAATGCAGGGACCCAGACCTCCCCAGTAGTGGTTTCATGTGAAGCAGGATGATTTATTACACAGCACTGGAAAACTCCTGCAACAGGAAATGTGTGTGTGACATGTACCTGTCAGTTTTCCATGAAAAGGTACCATCCCCCAGATATTTTTGCCTAATGTGTAATTTAACGCCTGCGCACAAGTTATCTTTCCCCGAGTCCAAGCCCCTGTAATCTCCTGTGTTCCTTGCCGTGAAGAAATGTAAACAAGCTTGATTGATGACTCCTAAAGGTCAGCACATTGATTAAACAATAGCAGTTAGGCAGTTTTTTCTTCTCGTGTTGCCTAACATGCAAGGGGGAAAGGGGAGGAGAAAATGTTGGCTCTCAGGAAAACAAAAGGCTCTCAGGAAAACAAAAGTCAAGTTTTATTTCTTCACTAAACTTTTTAGTTAGCGATTGGCTTAGTATAAAGGAGTTTTATATGTATGTTGGCAGTTGTATTGGCACTATACTTCTCGTTTAATATCCATTAATTGTTATGAATTAGTTCTTTTTTAAATGCACAATTTAATACTAGTTTAGTTAATTAGCCAATTAAGTTCATGACTGATACCTACAGGCATTCCTGATGGCTGTATTGCTTTCTAGTGCTTCCTCATGTTCATTTTGCTCTTCCGCCTCTTCTTCCTTGTTTATCTCTAAATGCTGTTCCTGATCTGTTCGTGAATCACTCCACTCAGTAGTTGTCCTGCTGTATCTGAGAGGAGAAAAATACAATTTAATCAGAGCAGTCCATAAGAGATGCCAAAAATTAAATGCGTTATTAATTTTCCTGAACAGCTACTTATCATATTTATATTACATAAAATCTCCAACTCCTGCATTGAAAGATTATAAGCAAAGTGCTTTGATTCTGAAACTGCACACATAGAGTGGAGATGAAAGCCAGTTAACATGGATGCAGAAAGGAGTGTGACTACAGAACACCTCCTGTCTGTCTATTTTAATGTTCCTTGGAAGTTACTTATTATGTGTATTTATTTAGCACCTTCCTCCACAGGGCTTTACAGAGATTCTCTATTTAATTCAGTCCCTCACACTGTGAAGCAAAGACTAGGGACAGTTTTTTCAGATTTTAATTAACCCATTCTGTTCTTGGACTATGGGTAAACATTGGAGTAACTGGAGGAAAACCAGGCAAGCAAATCGAAAACAACCTTTTTACCTAAATGAGAGACAGTCCAAACATGATATTTACTGATCTATATCTCTATATGACAAGGAAATGCTGTAAGAATCATATTTTAAGTGCAGCAAGACTGTCATACAAATAGGAAATAGTGTATGTCTGGAATGACATGCCAATGGCATAAAACAAGAGTGAGTATAAATACTGGAAGTTGTTAAAACAAAGCCTAGTGTACTGTTTGATCTGCATAAAGCTTATTGACTATATTTCTTACCACATATCTCTACCACTTGGGAACCAGAGCGGATTTACATCAATATTTGTATTGTAGAAGTTAGTTATTCCTAAGAATTAGGACTTAATGAAGCTTTGAAATTAGATCTTTGTAAACCCTAATTAAAAGTTGCAAAATGTAGTAGGCACATGACACACATGTGAAGTAGATTTTCTGTAATCCCTTTGCATTTAAACATTCAGCATTAAACTGGTGCAAAACCACTGTGATTTAGTTAACACTGGTAGCGATTAAAAACTTCTCTGTACAGACATAAATACCTCTACTGCCACATATAATATGAAGTCTCTAACCAATTAAAATTAAGCTGCTCATCTATTATATGACAGAATTGTTATTTGATAGAGAACTGTTAGCTGTCTAATAGATTGTTATTGACATGCCAAGAGTATTCGTTTTCTCAACACTAGAACCAGCATGTAAACCTGGTCACTGGCAGACGACAATATACACTGATCCAAATTTATGGTCGTATGCATTTGCCAGAAAGCAAATAATTTTACTTCTTTAGTGTGGCTTTTAGTTATTGTGATTTTGAATGTCACAGGAAGATAAACAAACTGTGTAGACAGCAGGCACCTGCTCCCTTGGCTTTATTTATAGTTTTAATTAGTGATCACTTAAATGGACATTCTCTTATCTTGAGTACAGATTACTACTAATCTGCAATCTTTTCAAAGCAAGCTCCTCAGCTGCACATTTTGTAATTGGTATTTGTGAACTACCCCTTCAGATTAAAGTCAAAATACAGATACAAAATAAATAAACCTACTTTAAAGATAATAATCAAAAATGTAATAATTCAGCCTTTTAGTCTACTAAGCCCTTTCTTTAATTCAAAGATCTGACTTTCTTACCTTAAATTCTTCAAAATGTACAAATAAAAAAGTAAGGTCAAACTTTATTCAAAGGTAATGTATAGTGTATCATTACGTAACATTACTTAAAAACACAACCTTATTCTAAAAACCGTTTCATTCCTTCTTCACACCATAACACTGCAAAGAAGAAAAACAAACTAAAAAAATAACACACATCAGTGTTAAAAATGCCATATTTATCAGTACTATGTATGGATAACTGCCTTGTCAAACCAAACAGTTTTTTTCTTCTTTTTTCTGGTGTCACTACTGGTCTTTTAAAAAGATCTATACTTTTAAAGTTGGGGACATGTCTATTGATCACTTGCAAGAAGTACTGTGCCCAGCAGGTCATCACTAGCTTAGGCTCTCTAGACAGCATTAGCTAGAGCAGTAACATGTAACTGCCATATTAGATCAGCTACACTTGCCTGTGGCCACTGAGCTTCAACACAAAACAAGAAACAAGAATGCTCAAAGAGTAATTCTACAATATTTCACCAAAATGTATTGCAGCTCCAAGTAGAAACCATCACACAAGTTAGCACCTGACTTCTCTGTACATGTTCCAGTTCTGTGCTCAAACCTGTCACCTCCTCTACAAGCAACAAAGTCACTCCTGAAGCAAAACTACACTTCTGCACCATGTTGTATAAAACACTATGACCCCCAATAAAGGGACTGGGCCGTTTTAAAAATTTTTTTTTACATAATACTGCTGAAATCCATCCTGGTAGTGCTGTCTCTAGACCCCAAATTCAAAATCAGACTGGCTGACATAACTGTTCTCTATCTTGTGCAGCCCCTGCCTTCATTGTAATTAGCATGTATGTCACAGGCACACTAAAGACATCAAACGCATGCAGGGAGTCACATGCTAATTGCTAATTTTATTGAACCCACTGGCTAAAGTAATAGCTCATAGATTAAAGAAAGGAGTGAGAACAATTGGCCTTAATCTAGGCAGGGAGGCGAGAGGTAATAGTTTTAATACAGTAGTAGTCATTTGGCTGGCTATACCCATTCCAAGCTCTATGAGTCAGCTGAACATACAGGAATGGGACCTGGATTATGGACTAGTGTTCAAACTTTATACAAATATACTACAGCCCGGTAGCAATTAATAGCTAGCTTCTGTGCATATTCAAGTAAGAAATGAAACAAGAAAGGAGTCTGTCTATTTGTTATCTTAGTTCCCAATATACTGATTAATAGGCTGTTATCTCATTCATATATTGGGCAGAGAGATAACAAAAGACCAACATCAATAAGTAACAATTGGAATGGTCCTTGTGTTTATAGGCCAAAGAACAACAATATACAGTATGTTAAACATGGGTTTACAGACACTTGAGTGACATGTTGCAATTAAAATACAAAGACAAATTCTGGACTTGTCTTTTTACTCATAAAATAAGTTATATGTTGAAATGGAACACACTGGGTATTTATCTCCCCTTGCAGACTTACTATGGCTATCCACAAGTAATAAACCTTCATCTATTTAAGAAACTCATACATATCATCTGATCAACAAAACTTTAAAAATATGGCACATTAAGCAATTTATTGCTTGCAGTAAAACACCCTTAAAAAATCCTGCAAACTGCAGTCTATTGATTTAAAGGGTAAAGGGGTCACTACATCAAAATATATGGTGACTTTTCTAGATGTGCTTTATTGACTTATTGTGAGGTAAAATCCAAAAGTCACCAGACATTTTGTTGCAGTCAACAACCCATTGATTTTACCGAGCAACTGCAGGGATTTTTCCCTTGCCTTACTGGAAGCTTTAGGTTCGGTTCACACTGTCATATTTATGTGCGGTGTATCATACGCTGCACATAAAAACAAAATATGCTGCTAGTGTAAATCTATGGACTTACCTGGTTCCGAACACACTAGAGTATGACGCGCATACGCTGCGTCTGGAAAGCTGGTTGTCACATTTTGCACCGGCATATTACGCTGCTCACAAAATGCGGCCAGATAAGGAAGAACCGTGAACACCGAGTTAGCATTCACACTGTTGCTGGTAAGTACCTTGGAGAAATACGCGGGAGCGTATTTTTTTTCTTTTCACACTAACTACGCATAATACACTAGTGTGAACATAACATTAGCCACTTATTCAATCCTTAATTTATACCTCTTTTTTTCTTATTCTTCTCTCCAATCTATTTTTCTCTATGATTACTTCTTATACATGCTTTGCTTATATCACAGTACAGTGCAATAATTGCTAGTGTATTTTGTTTAGCTAATGTTAAATAACATTGCTAGGTACCGTAATTCGCTATAAACTCTTTTTCTTACAATAGAGTACGTTTTCATTTAATTTGTTCCATCAGTTTTTTCTTTACCCAGCATTAAGTCTGCTTCTGAAATCTTCCTCTTCAACATCCTCCTCTTGCTGCTGATCAGATACCAACTCAGCTGCCTTCTCTAGAGCCAGTTCACTTAGCCGCTGGGCCAATATTAGTCTCTTGGAGCGAGAGGCATATTTAATAGCCAGATTCATCACATTTTGGGTCATGGATTCTGCCAGCTCCATGCACCGGAATTCACGCTCCAGTTTGCAAGATAACTTTAGAAAACAAAAGGTAACAAAAATTCAACTGGGAGTTCAAAAGCAGTGTACAAACAGCTGAATACAAATCTGCAGACTAATTAATTTAACATAACCTTTTCAATGTAAGAGTTTAATTAACACATATAAAGTTAAATGTATACAGCAATGGAATGAATAAAGGCACATAGGTACTAACACAGCCCCATATTATATCATATGCTGGCTTTTCAACTTCCATTGGTAACAACTGGAATGGTCCTTGTGTTCACTGACCAAAGATCACAATGTCCATTATTTCCAAAAAAACATATCATGGTGGCCTCAACATGTTACAATACAAGTTTCCACTTTGCTTAACTCTATCTTAGATGCATATTAGCAGGTTTTTCAGATGTAGCTGTGTACTTTCACTTTATGTAGGAATGTTATAACTTGTAGATACTGACATTCTGAGCAATTGGCAAGCACATGTAGCTTTATTAATTACAGTAGTATGTCTTTTTTTAGGCCTTTTTAATTGAAATGGATGAAGGACAACGCAGAAAGGAAGCATGAAAACAGTAAATTGCAGTAATTGATGTCAATATTAGTAATAAGTAATAATGGATAATATAATTTTTTTAACAACCTTCTTATATTTTAAGTTTATATGGCAGAATTATTTTATACAGGGATGATATTAATCTTTATGGGAAAAAGTATATCTAGTAAATATTTTGCAATATAAATTAAAAGGTGAAGTGGGAAGTTCTGAGTTGATATTGGAGAACATGCAGTAGTTATAAGTATGTAAAGCAAGCAGAATTCCCATCCCCGCATTTGGATACTAAGTATGGGGTGTGGTCTCTCATTATGTTTCAGTAAGAAATGTGGGTCATTAGACTACCTGTGGTACCAAAAGCTGCCATAGTTGTGTTCTATAATGGTGGACTGACAGATTCATAATGCCAGATTCTCAACTGGCTAGATTGTATGCTCTGTGAGGCAGGGACCTTCAATTTCTTGTGTCAACCACAACCTGGCACTTAAAGTGAGGTATCCTTGTGGTATTTTACTTGTATTGTATAATGCACTTTTCCCATGTCTGTACTATATTTGTATTGCTGAACTGTACAGCGCTGTGTAAATTTGTGGTGCTTTATAAGTAAAATTATACATATAATTGGCTATCTGTTCTCCTAGAAAATAAATGAAAGGGTCAATAAGTGAAAGGATCAAGAAGTCCTAAACCTCGGTGATTTGTAGGAGAAGTCCACTTCCAGAGTGCGGGGAAAGGACCACTTTAAAAAAGTTAACACCCTATTGGAATTAAATAAGTCTCCCCACACTTTAAACTTAGTAGAATGATAACAAGAGTCACATACACCCATTTTATTACCAGCGTTTTCTCGAAGAAAAAAAAAAATCAATAAAGTCACATTTGCCATTTATGAACAAATTTCACCTATTGGAAAAGACAGTAGCATATTTTCATGTTTCAAGAAACATCTGGGGGGGGGGCAACTAATAGTTTCTCAGGAGCTACATCTTGCAGGAAACATCCTATACATTACATTATTACGCTTTTTCACATGATATTACATACTGGTATGATGTTTTTAAAGTTCTATCTGCACTCAGACTTGTATATTCGTTTTCTTTAGATATAACAAACAGATTTTAAATGCAAAATAAAAAAAAGGTTCATACATTATACTCGTTTTATTGTCTAATTATTGCATGAATTTTAATGTCTACCATTAGATCCTTGGTGTATCAAAACAAGGAGAGATTATTTGTTTAGCCATGAGGTCCATATTTTGACAAATTTCAGTGGGCAACCTCTATTATGTAAGATTATTTTGTGTAGGGGTATATAGGACTTATCATACTTTCCCACTCTTGGTATGAGGATAGTTATTAGTTCCTTTGCACAGATGAATAAAATAGTGAGTGAGTAGTGACTGTTGAGCTTCTATAGGTGTATAAAGTTTCACTTAATTTAGAAACATAGCCTTAGGCTCTGAAGTCATGTTAATATTTAGACAGTTTGTGGCTTTTTTGCTATTGCTGGCCAAAGGTTTATTATAGATGGACATTGCCACACCATGTGAGAAAAATCCGCTGGACCTTGTAAGCATCTTGAAAATACCGTACATCAGGGCTTGTGTACATAACGGACAAAGTAGGATTTTCTAGAAAAAGCGCAAAATATTCATATTGCAAACTGTACGTAATCAATAGCTACTAAGTGAGCCCAAACGTGCCAAAATAGATTGTGTAATATGATGGGAAATATCACCACGTGGATAAAATGGCTGAAATGGCCTCTGACCAACTTTAGCAGGTATACAAGCTCGTAATAAACCAAAAGACTGCCAATGCTTCAACAACCTCCTCTCCAATCGGAAAAATCAGACCACCATTCAGCTAATATATAAAAAGAAAAACAGAGCTCCACATGGAGTAGTACGGTTTTATTTTAACCAATAAAAATTAAAAACATAAGAAATGCACTTACATGGTACATTCTTGTTTTAAAACATTGTACGAAAATCCAACATAGCTATTCAGCAAGTTAACAGGAACTTCTCTTAAAAATGCCAGCAATAATCTTATTTACCGTGTGTGTTTGTAGAGTGATGCAGTCATCTCTGATTCAAACATATAATTTAAAAGTTCACTGTCCCCGCTTGTAGTGTGTTTTCTGCTCTACGCGTTTCACCGGACCTGCGGCTTCATCAGGAGCAATAAATGAAGTGTAATAAGTTACTGGTTTAGCGTCCTTATAAACGCTGCTAATTGGGATCGTTAGGATACCGGAAATGACTAAATTTTCGTCACTTCCGGGTACGCAACATATTCGTTCCACATAAACGCCACTACTCGCGTTCACGTTATGAAGCCGAAAATGACGAAATCTTCGTCACTTCCGGGTACGCAAGAAATTGTGTTCCACAAAGATGTCACTACTGGTATTTTCATTACATCTCATAAACGGGAAACTCCATTCTTTATTCTGGTGTCACTTAAAACCCACCGATGCTAATTAACATAAGCACATTCTCCCTATCTGTATTCCGAGCTTCCATTTGTTCAATGTGAATGCTATAAATTCCCTCGTGAGATATTCATACCAAGATGAATCACATTAAACAGATATGGTACTGAATGTTATTATTTTAGTATTAATTAATCTCATACTATGTTTAGAAGGAAATCAGAATTTATTTCTACATGTTTTGACTGAAACATTGATGATTGCATCAAACTTTACATCGTTAACACACATGTCAAAATATATTCTCTCCTTCATAAAAGGTATTGTTAAGGTTATATTTCATGTACAAAATACATCCTAGATAATACTGGATCCAAAGAGAAACAAAATACCCAAAAATGCATGTTAAAATGTATGTTTAAAAAAACGTATAGAATTAAAAATCAATTATTAAAAATTGAATGATAACCAATAAAATTCTTTGTTAATTTATACAAAAAAGATGATTAATTATATTTCATCCAAGGATATAAATGGATCAAAAAAATTTTTGATTAAAAAAAAGGTTATTTTATGACGTTAAAGGCCAAGTAAAATTAGTTTTATAAATAAATGTATAGTTAAAAAATTCTCAAACAAAAACTGAGATAAATGAATATATTGGGTTTATACTCTGGGCAAG
>WMED01030655.1:0-10064 GCA_019650415.1 Pipa parva | reverse complement strand
AGTGCCGGAAGCCATTTCATTAAAATTGATACCGTGATGTGTATTTTTTTACGCCTGCAGCAAAATGTCTAGCACCACTCCTTATAGGCAAACGTAAAAATCCGGCCACCAGCAGTTTGCCAAACAGAAATATCCGTGCCGCTATTTTTTGTGTGGAGCACTAGTCTTAAGTTATTTTCATATTGAGTTTTTATTATTGACATATTTATTTGTAGAAGGCCTTGAGAAAAAAACGGCAAGGGCTGTTGTGTAATAACTGAACCAGCTTCTATATATCAGCTTAATATTAGTTATATTAATGAAAGTAAGAACGAAACTCTTACTTTAAAAACAGAGCTGTTAAAACATTCAGTTAGATTATCTACATTTCTAAAAACAAAATTAACCCAAGCAGAGCAAATGATGTATTACTCTTTTGAGATAATGACATTCTAATTGTCTTGACACTTGCAGATGTGGCTCCATAGAAATCTAATTGGTTAAGTCTACAATTTAATTTAAAGCTAATGTCACTAGTTTTCAGTGGCAAATAAGCACCAAGGGAGGTCACACACCCTGTAACTCATTACCTCCTATAGATAAAGTACACTAGCTAATGGAAGAAAAAACACCCCCAGCAGCTGTTGGATAATATCAGCAACACCCATATGATGGGGGTACAAAGCAAGCAACAAAATATAGTAAAGCTTTCAACCAATGGGCTCAAAAAATGTGCCACGATTTACAGAGGTCTAGTATTCTATAGCAACCAATCAGTATTTAGCATTTACCAGTATAGAATAATGAAAAACAATCTCTGATTGGTTACTGTGGGTAACCAGAACTCTGTAAAGCATTTCCCCTCTTAATGAACTCACTGAGTGTCAGTACAGTTCATTAGTCTTACTACCTGCAAAAAGCATGATTAAAGCAATAATTTAAATTTGCCTTGAAAAGGAAACAAAGACACTACATACTATCATTGATTTTCCTGTGTAAGACACAGATAGAGAGATTCTTCAATGGTGTAATCTTTTCGGAGGTCTAGTAACCCATTGCAACCAGTCGGTTGTTAGCATTTACTGGAAAATGAAACTAGAAAGAAACTTCTTATTGGTTGCTGTAGGTTTCTAGATCTCTGAAAATGATTTCTCCTGTTGGTGAATTCCCCTGAAAATATGTTAACTGTAGCAGATTATGGGACTATAAACAATTTTCTGATTTTATCAGTGCAGCCTAATCATCACAGTGCCTAAGAAAACAAGACTTTGAAAAGAAAGAAAATAATACTTGAAATAATATATTTATGAAAACTGTCTATCTTGATTAACAAAAATATTTGCAGTGCTGTTTATGGATGTATACAAGCTTTAATGTGGTTATTTTACACAAATAATATTTGTCAGATGGTACTATTTCATTAAGATTGGCTAAGACAGGTATACCAGGTTATCTGTGAACTCTACTTCATCCAAAATTTCATCCACGATGGGTATAATTACCATCCTTGTTCCCTTTCCTGGTGAAATACAGTATATATCCTTAAGGAGCAGTCCATTTTGATCTACCGTGTAAGCAGTTGAGCCTCTATTAAAAATCATATATCTTGCTCCAAACAAAATCATTTGCACTAGCTAATCAGTGCATTGGTGATATTGTGACCATTGTATCTTCTTTAGTATGCCCTAGTTGTATTGTATACTTTGGGTTTCAATATCACACTTTACAGGCTGTTGTCATTATTATACTTGCTATTTTATTGATGCATGTGTGTTGCTTTTGTATTGCTGGGTAATTCATTGCTACTTCCAAAACTTTTCTTATTCATCAAAATGGCAAATGGCTAATTTGCAACCAATTCTACAAATTATGATGGTAGCGGACTTAAGCACCTCTTCGCATCACTTTGCATGTGCATGACCAATTATCAACACGAGTTAGTAAAACTATCACATAGAAAGGGATGTAAATAACACTTGTGTGACAACAGTGGTGACAATGTCCTGCCTCTTTATAGTATTTTGACATTAATATAAGAAAGATACAGTTAGAGTGATATTATGTCCTTTAGGCAGATCCATAGTAATCATGGGAAGATGGATCACTTTTCTTCAAGCTTTTGAGCAAATTTGCTTCATTACGCATCACTACACCTCTACTGATGTTTGACTGACTACACCTGACTATGCATTTAAGAGCGCCCAACGCCTTTCGCTTCTCTGCTATGGAAATCCACTGTAAAGTGAATGAGGAGTAGTGAGTTCACATTTGTCAGAGTAAAGAGATGTAGATTCACACTTGTATATTGACTAACAAACAGTTAAACAAAACAATTGAAAATGCCTCAAATGCATTTATTGTTACTATGTATTCCAAAAATGTAAATTTTATATAGAAAGTAAGATATTTAGATATTTTGTTTTAGAAAGTGGGGTTTGGGGTACAATTCCTGTATGTGGTTTATGTAAAGCTCTATAGAAAGCAATGGGATTGAGTACAGTTTGTTTAACAGAATAACTGATATCAGAAAAGATAAGAATAGACAAAAAGCAATAAAACTCATCTAACTTTTTACAGCATGTGCTGTATTTAAATAACTGCCATGCCAATCCAAATGGCAATTTTAATATTTTTAGCATTACTGGTCCTTTAATAGAAAAGAAAATAGCTTGACATCAACATAGAGTCATTTCATTTTAATAAATCTATTTTTTCTGTTTGAAATGCATAATATATTAATAATTTCAGAGTGCTTTGGCTTATTGCAATACTGAACCAAAATACGATTTAAAAAAATGGGCGGGGGAGGGGGGTGTTGGGATTTTAAAAAATGCATTCATCCTTTTCGAGTAAGGAAACATGTCCACCTTATCTATAGTGGACTGATTTTATTTTGATGACAGTGACAAAGGTAATCCATCATGTCATCAGACATAGTGACAGATGTACCCCATACCTCATCTTTGTTTGTATGCACAGAGGACTATGTAGGCAGCCAGGAGACAAGTAACACTTAACCCCTCAAGCATCATGTTCCTGCTGTGCTACAGACAGCCTGTCATATCTAAAAGGCCAAAAGATTTAGAGTAAGTCTGTATTGACCTACACAATCAAACATCAATGTAACTACACTTTGTTCAACCCATTATTAAACTGACATATAACTAACATACATCAAGACCTTCTAACACTATCCCTGTTATTATTTTAAAATGTATTCTTTAAGATAAAGAAAATAAAAATCCATCATTATTTATCAGTGCCGGACTGACATGGTTTTTATATAATGTTCAGGGACACTGTTGACAAATGTTAACTTTTCTTGTCAATTTTCACTCAATTAAAAGTGGATTGTTTTATGATTTATGATGGCTTGACAAATTTCAGAAAGCAGAGTCTTCCTGCTAATCAATATAAGTCAATGAATGTAATTGCAAACTGGGAAATAATATGGAACATTACATGTCATTGTAAAGTGTGAGCTTCCTTCTCAAGGCTGCTGTAGCTTTAAATAAAGGTCTATGCAATTCAAATAGGGCTTTTGTACAGGGCTAGAAAACAATGCTATTTAATAGCTTTTGTAATGGATATAATATGAAAAGCAACTCTTGGAGTCATAGTAACTTACAGATTATAAACAATGTGCAATCTCTGACATGTAGTGAAAGGCAGTTTTAAAACTGTTGGGGTTATTGATTAAAGTCCAAATTATTGTAAAGGTGTGAATTTGCCAGCTAACAACGATTTTCTTTCATTCTGAAAAATGAAAGAACTTTATCGCACTCGCATAAGGCATGACTTGTCCTTTTTCAATACAACATTTAACTTTATGACTATAGAGACAAGATATAGGCATAGGCATCTTTAGAGGGGTTGCACCATTCCAGAAGTACATCACTGCCACATCAAATTATGATGTGATGGGAAGGTGGGCACTGCCATAATGTGGTTGGTAGAGACATGGTTATAGAGTTGATGGCAGGATAGAGGAGATTTCATACTTCTTTGGAGCAGTGAGTTGTTGGTGACTGAGGCTCCCCTCAGGATGCCCATGGAAACAGGCTATTTTTATAAAATAAGGCCCGGTTCACGCTAGTGCATTTATGTGCTGTGTTTTTAGAAGAGCCCGAAAATACACTGGCAAATTCAGACTGACGAATCTTCACAATGCACTTTTCTGTTGTACTTACCCGAAGCATTGTGAATGATCCTTCAGCATTCTCGGCTCCTCCTATTTGCTCGTGTCCTTCACATCTGGCCCATATGAACAGTAAATACACGGCAAAAAGCATTCGTGTGCATTAACGCTAGTGTGGCCGGAGCAGGTAAGTACAATAGGGGTGTGTTTTTTTATTATTGCAGCGTATCTGCACCAGCATATTTGTGCTAGTGAGAACCCAGCCTTAGGCCTTTACAGGCTTTATTGTGTGTAATTTAGCCACCAGAGCACTGTTTTATTGGGGTTTGTGGGTGAAATTTTCAATAGAATGTCAAGAGGGACAATATACTCTACTTATCATAATACTGAATGCAGACCTACAGGTAAATAAACATCTGTGCAGCGAAAATGCTAATAGCTACACATCTAATCTATTAGGGATTTGACTTTTTGAAACCTGAAAAACTGTTTAGGAAACATGTTAGACAAGTTTTGTTTGCTGCACACTATGGATGATTATACTTTAACTAGTTGAGAACTTACTATGGCGAAATGTAAAAGAATCCATCAGAGGTTGGACATCATGCATCATAACATCTTGACAGATTAAATAAAATGAAATAATAATAATGAAAAATTATCTATTCTATTACTTACTTTTATGTACGCTGTAGGATAGAGTGTAGGAAGTACAGAACATTGTAAGGTGCGCATCAAGGGAGTAATTTTAGACTTAAGGGTGCTCTATACTTTTAATTATTAATAATGGTCTCCCTTGTAAAGAATTAGCTTTTATTATGAATCAGGAGGGAGTCTCAGTGTTCAAAGGAAGTATGCTTTGACTTCTTCATGTTCCATGTACAGAAAAGAATGCACTATTGTTTTGGCCTGCATTTTCATGTCAGCACTTACACAACAATCACTGAATGACAAACTGATAAACTCACAGAAAAAGTATCTTGTATCTTAAGCTATATTATTTTCCTTACTATGTCTTTATACATTTCTAAATTAGTGAACAGTAAAAACTTGAAAGTAGAATCTGTAAATACGAAATGTTAAGTGATATATAGCTTATTAATATATAGCTGTAATTTCATCTTTATGTTTTTTGTAACCAATTTAATCAAATCAGAATTGGTAAAAGACCAGTAAAATGAAATGAATGAAAATGCCTGAAATGTTTTTCCAGTGACTATTTATTCAATCTGTGATTACACTCTCTAAATGATGTCTAGAAAGTAGCATTTTAACTGGTACATTTCCTGAATAGATATTAAAGTGCACCTGTCACCTCAAAACTAATACTAATTTAGGTTCTACTAATGAAATAAATGTTTTTGTAAATATATATGTATTTAAATAATGTACCTTTATACAGCATTTCTCTCTCTCATCTTCCCTGTCAGCCTGACTTTTCTTTCCCGAGTTAGGTTAGGCGGGGCTAAATGATGATTGACATTATAGCTCCTCCAATCAGATCCCTACTAGATCATGATTTTACTATCAGTAAAGATACAAATAGGCAGAAAATTCATGAACTGTGTTTTGTAGTTGAGCTGTTCTAATTAGGCTCATTAAAGTATGTATTTATTCATTTATATATCACTGATATATTACGCAGCACTTTACAGAGGTTCACCATTCACTTCAGTCTCTGCTTATAATCTAGTTTCCCTATTCAGTCACACACACATAAACAGACACATAACAAAATAGCCTGCGTGGATTATCAAACAAGAAACAATGGAAACTATTTTTCCATCTCAACTACAAAACACTCAGGGGGGTTATTCATCAAAGTCCAAATTCGCTTTGCATAGTATCTACGTGTATGTTCATGTCAATATGACAAAGAAGAAGTTGCAAATTCACTTCTCCTGATTCATGAAGCATCGAAGAGTGACAGACGCCATTGCATGCATTGTGCATCGTAGTCAGTCGCACTATAGTAGGATGAGAAGTCATGCGGAGTGAAGAGAATTCCTCCAGTGAAGGGCAGTGACGTCAGTCTCATCAGATCCCACTAACTATATATAAGTGATATACACTTATTTTTTATATGTCACCTTATACCTAGTTTATGTTTAATAGTAGACTAATTTATTCGCAGTCGCCATTGTTATTTTTGAAGTAATTATTGCCTTATACAACACTGGAGCCCTGTCATCAAAGTCCTCAATTCGCTACTCTTTTGTGGCGAAGGCAAACAGGTGAATTCGGAGCAGTACGCACTGCAGAATCCACTCCTTCAACAGACTCTGTCGCATGCTGAATAGCTGAATTACCAAGCAAATTGATGGGAAGGGCTCTGTAAGTCCATGACTGGAGTAAGCATCAGGACTGGCCGCGTATAGGTCACATCGCAAAGATTATTGAATAAGCAGAGTTGGAGAAGTCATGAATGGACGTGAATACATGCATATACGCTACTGTTTGGACTTTAGTGAATAACCCCCCCATGGTGGTTTCATCTAGTTTAATGAGTTTAATGGAGTTAGCAATGTTTATCAAGGTGATCACAAGGCATATTGAGTTGCCATCATCTTTACACTGTCATCCTCATTATAAATCCCCTTTATTTTTACTACTCAGTATTTATGGACACAAAAACAAGTGATCTGCAGATTAATGAATAGTCTAATAAACCCTGTGGATATACAGTATGTCCAAATATTATCATAGTTTAAAGTAAAGCATCCTCTGAACAGGACCACACTCATGTCGAATTGCATAAATAATGTGATCACATGCTTACTTAAGTTTGCCTACAATGTTGATGATGGCAAATTAAAATACAAAAAAAGAAAGAGAATTGTAATTATCCATGCAGTTTTACACAGCAAAGCAACGTCTGATTGCTTTAAATAAATACTATCATGAAGCTAGCTCTCTCTACATGGCACTACTCTGAGATATGATTACCTAAAAATGCAATTTATCTTTTCTTCTGTTGTGATTTAATTGCTCCAAATGATGTATATTATTTTAGCATGCGAGAGGTATTCTCCCCGAAAAGACAGAAAAAGGTAAAATACACAGCGTTGTTGCTTGTGACTTGCCCAATTAAGAAAGAATGGAGAAAAATACAGAATGGAATTTATCACTCTGAATGTAATTCTTCATAGGCACTCATTCAGGCCCATTTGTATGATAAAGATCAATGACAAGAAAGCATTGTAAATTGCCTAGGAGGATTCTAAACAGATTCCAGATAACCGAGGAAAAGATTAAGTCAAAGACAGCATCTAATTCTCTTGCCAAACACTTCAGCTTCACCTTCGTTGACTGCAAACTAATAGCCAGCCATTAAATGTCCAGGACTTTGCAGCAATCTTTTTTCACCTCTATTGCCCCATATCAAGCTTTCAGGAAACCAAACTCAGAAAAACATTCAATCAATAATGAGATCAGTTGATTGTATCTTAAGTGAAATAAAACTGCTAGCTTTGTTTACAGAAGGATGTTTCACTGAAGGCTAGCCTGTTGCCAGTGCCGCTTGTCAGTAAGTGATTTTGATTTGAATAATGTGATTGAATGAGCCTAGATAAATCCACAGGAATATGCAACAAAGAAAAACAAAACTCATGCAATTCAACATGGGTGGCCTGTGCTTCACCATATAAACACATAGGTCTGACCAAATGGTGTTTGGCTAAGTTAACAGAGAAATGTAAGAAACTATATAAAGCGGAGACTACACAACACAAAAACATGTACTCAGCATATAAAAAGTACAGATCATTTGCATTTCCTTTCATGAAATTTAAGACAGAACTAATTATGGAGCACCATTTGATGAACAGCTAATCAGATTACTGACCACTGCTCAAATCCTTCTACCTATGTGAAAACAAGAGCCTGTCAAGTCTTCAAACATGATCTGCCCACTGTATGTTTAACTGTATCATTTGTTCTAAATCTTGAAACATTTTGTTCTGAAAAGAGTTTTGTTTCTTTAAGCAAAATGATGATTTCAAAGAATTTCAGCCCAGGGCAATGACCTTGGTGGCCTTTTTGTGCATTACAATTCCAAAAGAAAAACACAAAAGGGAGATAGGCTTACTGTAGTTAATGAGATTCCCACAAAAAAACACTAATCTGGGCTAAAAGTAAAAGAATGCTGATAAGGATATTACATCTCATATGGAGAACAAGAAAAAAAAAGTGCTTCAGAGAGATCAGTTGCAGACATTAGGTGGTAGTCTTTAATAGTCATTTTAAATATCCATTAGATTAGAATAGATTTCGATGCTAAAGTCTTTTTAGATGCAAGCTGCCACCTCTGGATAAAATCTAAAATTTTGTACTTTCTAAAGTACATCAAGTTCAAATCAACCATTATTAGCAGAAGTTTAACATCACTTTAAAAGAAAGCGTTTGACCTACTGAGAAAGTACATGAGTAGATGTATAGCAATACACTGATTAATACTGTTTACCCTCAGGCAAATACCTCTCTCTCAAGCTTTTGCACTGGAACATTTTGTTTTATTACCTTGTGAGATAAGTGGGGAAAAAAGCTTCGGTACCTGGGGAATTAAAAAATTCTGCCTTGTCATATCAATGTCTGTTCTCAATTTCATGCAGGGTGCATAATTATAACAGTGTTTAAATTGAGCCCAGAAGAAAGATAGGTTCAAGTGCAAATTAATTTCAGATTATCACAACAAAGGCAATCACATCTCAACAAGCTTGCCAGCAAAATACTTTGCAAAGGTCCCCAGGTCCCTTCCCACCCCCAATTTACAACAAAGGCCTTTCAGTTTACATTAAGCTAATGATCTTATGAAGTTTTGCTGCCTATTTTTTTTCCCTTTATTATCATTTTCATTTTTCTTTTATTTACTTATTTAAACAATGCATCGCCAGATTGTTTAAGGGTAGAAAATAGGAAAGGATGTTGGCACAGAAAGGTCAGTGTTCAAAATCAGAAACGTGACAAAATAAACATTCACCAAGTCTGACAAGGTCTGCATATCGTCAAATTGTCTAATTCTGTGGAAACTATCAGACTGAATTGACAGCGCTGAAAGAACCTTGAATTTATCTGAACCCCTTTCTCATACAGGCAGAATCCAAAACCAAATAGCATGGCTCAGCTCCCCCATCTATCTATCAGCACAGCTTTTATATAAATCCAACATCTTACTCTATCCTATGGGAACCTGCTGCAGAATGAAGAGAATCAAGTGCTGAAAAAATTCAAGTCAAGCCTCATTACCTCCTCATTACCTTTGCAAAAGTGGAGTGAGAGAAAAATGTTATCTAGGGAACAGAAGCTTGGGAATCTCATTGAGAGTTCTGTCTGGTTATTGCACAGCCAAGCATGGAGCTATGCCTCTATGGGATTAAAGTTTTCTAACCATTTCACTATAGTAATGATCCACTCATTAAGGTTTTTAAGGAAAATTACCATCACTTATCATCATGCTACTCACTAAACAGCACTAAATAAAAAAGAATGTCACTCATACTATTTTCTTCCCCAGTTAACACAATGAATTATAGAAGGTATAATTCATACGGTGTCTTTCTCCCCTCTGTGCTTACCAGTGTACATAAAATTACATTTAATTACTGAGAACCAAAGAATAGCAGCATGAAGACTCTGAATTACACACTTATTTTTATAACCATATATCATTCTCTGCACTGATTTTCTACATTCGATATATGCATCCACATGTACTAGAATTTCAGTGTGCATGAATTTTTGTGATTATGTAAATAATCTGTTATTTTGCTGAATGTTTTAGTCAAGGACAGAAAAATGCCCTGTACCTGACTTAACATTATAAAAATAAATGTCTTCATCCACAAATCAGTGTGGTGGCCTGTAAATAACATTTTTGTGACTACCGTAGTGATGTAATAGTGATGTAATAAAAAATGATAATGAAATAATGATAATGAAAAACAATAAA
>WMED01030653.1:0-10064 GCA_019650415.1 Pipa parva | reverse complement strand
GATAACTGGAGGTGGGATCTTGATCCAGGGAATTATTCTGATTGCCATATTTGGAGTTAGAAAGGAGTTTTTCCCCTAATATGAGGATAATTGGCTCTTGCCTCATGGTTTTTTTGCCTTCCTCTGGATCAAATAGGCTAAACTGGATGGACTTGTGTTTTTTTTTCAGCCTTATAAACTTATGTTACTATGTAACAGACAGAGCGGGGACAGGGAAGAGGTAAGCAAGGACGTGGAAAGGATGGGGTCGCAATCCAAGAAACCACCCCCCCAGCAGGGCCCTAGGTGGCTGCCTACCCCTTGACCCAGCCCTGCCTGAAAGCTGTTTTCTTATGATTGTTCAGATCACAATACCTGGAATGATAATGATCTATTAATGATCTGTCTAGAGGTAGCCAGCACACCAGGCCCCAGACTAGCCTTCTCGAGTCACCAGCTATATTATTAAGAACAATGGTAAAATAATATGATAGGTATAATGCAGCAAACCTGCAATTCTTAAAAAGAACAGTCCCCAATAGTTGTTGTCATGTGTTGTTTTTTTTAAAGTATATAGACTTAGAAAGCCTTTCCCACTCACTTCAATTCAGCTGATCAATCTGGAAAAAAAAACAAGCAAATGGACAGCAGCTCTGTGAGGTTACACATCAGAAAGATGCTGATTGGTTTCTCAGCAGCATCTCTGTGAGGTTACACACCTGCAGAATTCTTATTGGTTACTCAGCAACTGCTCTGTGAGGTTACACACCTGCAGAATTCTGATTGGTTACTCTGCAGCTGCTCTGTGAGGTTACACACCCGCAGAATTCTGATTGGTTACTCAGCAGTTGCTCTGTGAGGTTACACACCTGCAGAATTCTGATTGGTTACTCAGCCGCTGCTCTGCAAGGTTACACACCTGCAGAATTCTTATTGGTTACTCAGCAGCTGCTCTATGAGGTTACACACCTGCAGAATTCTGATTGGTTACTCAGCAGCTGCTCTGCAAGGTTACACACCTGCCGGATTCTGACTGGTTACTCAGCAGCAGGTCTGTGTGGTGACACATCTGCAAGATGCTGATTGGTCATTCAGAATTCTGTGGTCGTTCAACCCATTCATTGCTTTAAAATTCCAAACTGAACTGCTGAAAAGGAAATATGAAGAACAGGACTGAGAGCATGTTCATTTTATATAGGCCAATGATTTATCCACAATTCAATATTTCACAACCCATTATTAGAACAGATAGATATGTTCTGGGTCACAGTACCAACCTACAATATAGCAATAAGCAATGGATTCACATTAACTATCTATACTGATCATCAGGAGAGTCTCTCCATGGCCATTTCTCATTACTGCTAGTATGGTTGTCCTCACATTTACTCCTGATAGGGTAGATGAACAATGAAGAACAGTTGTTTAACAGTCCCATGTAAATCGAAGTTGGATCTAGTGAATTATCCCACAAATTACTTTGTATGATCTGATCTGTTAATATTGAATTCATTGTTGATCATGGGCAACGATATTCCAGAATATAGAAGAATCCATATTATATTAGGCACAAATCCCTCTCGGGGAAGCTATAAAGAGACTGGGGCTTCTTAGAAAAATATATATGGTTTATTAATAGACCTTTGCTGTCGTCTAGTAGAAAGCATGTCCCAGAATGGGTTTTCTAGTTAGATTTTGTGAACCAGGAGGAAAGTGTCCTAGCTTTGCTTGCAGTAGCAGCTGTAGATTGGGGTTGAGCAGTTAAATACACCTGGGATTTCCCAGGAGGCACGGATAAGGGAATTTTTGAGTGTCTCAAAGAGAAACCCAGGTTTCCCCTAACTGTACTATCAAAAGAGCCATTTTTCACCCTCTTCCACTAAAGAAAATTAGTCTCGAGCCGCAAAACATAACCGCTTAGAGACTTTTTGGGGGAAATGTATCAAGTGGCATTATCGTAATGGTAAAAATAGATGCTAAAAAATAACCGCTATTTACCAATAAAAGTGCGCCTAATGATAACTTAGATTTTTGCATAAAAATGTTAGCAATTTGCGTCCTTTTTTTACACTAATTATTGGTTTGTGTAAAAAATGTCAGCATTTCCCGTTTGTGTCCAAATATTAGCAAAATGTTGGCAATTTCCACGCACAAATAGTAATCGCTAACATTTTGCTAATATTTGGACACAAACGGAAATTGCTAACATTTTTTACACAAACCAGTCATTAGTGTAAAAGAAGGACGCAAAATAGGAACCGCTAATGGTTTTTTACACAAATGAGTACCTGGTTATCCAACACCAGGGTTCAGGCAGGCGTTGATTTCACTTCTTATAACAGATCTTAAAATCGTTCTAACCTTCATAAATCAACTGCGCCTGGTCTTAATCACTGACTTTCACAAAACATAATAAACAGGCGCAGCTGGTAGAAAATGGACGCAAACTGAATGATAAATTGCTAATAAGTGGACGCAAAGTAAATTGCGTATATTTTTTACGTTAACGTTTGATACATTTCCCTCTTTATCTTTTATTAATTTGACCTGTTACAACATTAGAATACAACAAACAGAAGAAAATAATAACAAAAATAAAATAACATATAAATCTAAATGACATTGATAAATAACCTTTATTCTTTTTTTTTCATTTGTCAGTCAAGGCAGCGGGAGCCACAACGAGGAGGCCGAAGAGCCACATTCGGCTCCAGAGCCGTGGTTTGCCTATAACTGCCCTAGCTGATTAGTGAGTAGCAGATTAGAACATTGTCACAGGGTGTAGCAGATGATACCAGCCGGGATGCGCACCTGTCACCTCAAAACTAATACTAATTTAGGTTCTACTAATAAAATAAACGTTATTGTAAATATAAATGTATTAAATAATGTACCTTTATACAGCGTTTCTCTCTGTCATCTTCCCTGTCAGCCTGACTTTTCTTTCCTGAGTCGGGTTATAGCTCCTCCAATCAGATCCTGGCCAAGCTGACAGGGAGGATGACAGAGAGAAACGCTGTATAAAAGAACATTTTTTAATACATAAATACAGTATTGACATATCGTTTATTTCATTAGTAGAACCTAAATTGGTATTAGAGTTTTGAGGTGACAGGTGCACTTTAACTATAGGTATTGAGAGGTAGTTCCCACAGAGTGGAAGGTGGTTATCCTCTCTTCAGTCTGGGACACTGAGGGGGTTATTCTCTAAAGTCTGAATTGTTGAGTAAAGGTGTGAATTCACGCAGTCGCATCTTTACAATGAAAATATTGTCGCAGTCGTGACTTTACTATGGAAATATAATAAAAATATTATTATTATTTTTAAGCTGCTACTTTAAAAGTTGTTGCAATCGCAACTTTACAATGAGAGAATTGTTCCAGTCATGGATTTGCTATGGGAATCCATTGTTTGAGAATTCGACAGTCAAAATCGGACTTTAGAGAATAAGCCCCTTGGTCTTTTACAATGGTCGCGGACTCACAGAGCTCTTAGCAGCACTTTGCAAGCACATACGCTTGTAATTCACCTATTTATTAAGGAGTCTGTCAAAGTAGAAAATTCAGTAAAGCGTGCTGTCTCGAATACTTACCACAATGCTCAGCAGTTTAAAGAGAAATTCAATTGAAAACATGGTGGAAAAGTTTACATTGGTGGCAATAGTTACCCTTTAACTTCTCCCAGCTCCAGTGCTAATGGCATGTTTGATCTCTAAAGCAGTGAGGCACTGAAAGTATATAGAAAACAGCTAATATTGAGAGTATCTGTGCTGGTATGGTGGTATTTAATACACTGGTTATTTAAAGGGACACTAAAGACTATAAAAAAGTGATTTATATTTACTGGTCACCTAATACCAGTACAAATGTTAAAATGACAAGTTTAGGCTTAATGATTTTGCAGAATAAACAGCAATAAAATTTTTTAAAAAAGCACTTGGAGCAGAGGCTCTCAGCTCATCCCAGCCCCTCCTCCTGTTACTTCTGTGCAGTCTGACATTTGCATGCTCAGTTAGTGAGCTAAGCCTTTGATTTAGGGAGTAACGGCTAGAATTAGCTGAGAGCCTCTGCTCCAAATAAGTCTAAACCTGTCATTTTAACACTTAATACTAGGTGACCATTAAAGAGAAAGCTCTTTCTAAAAGGCTTTAGGGTCCCTTTAAACAAATCTATTTTGTCTTATGAAGTGTGTCAAAGCATGGCATAATTGTAGGGTATTGTAGATGGACCCAGGCCCACTAGTAGGTATACCACTAGCCTTTAAAGATTTTTTTGGTTTTTTTCTAAGATGACATCTATGTTTAGAGGAGACCTGAAAAAGCCAGAGGTTAAAACTCAGGCTTAAAAAGAACACTGTCAATAGCATCTTAAATATTTGGTCGGTGTATTAAGGCTGAGGTCACACTAGCATTCTGTAATGCTCCAATTCATGTGAAATAGTGTGTAATATAGTGGTAAATTTCACATTTATGCATGTTCAATTATACCAGTACTTCTGCCTATAGTTAGTAGAGTTATGCAGTGTGGTTAGAGCTCCCTCTGCTGATATCTTGTTGTATAATATATGAGGAATGTTCTAGAAGTTTCTGGGCCTTTCTACAACCCGCCCAGAGATAGGATATTCAATCAGAGTCTGTTCTGAAGTTTATATAAGCAAGTGCTTTGGGTGTGTCTGGGCCTTCTGCCATATGAGAGTTTCAGGAGCAACTTCTGACTCTCCACCTTTGTGGTGGAGGGACACCACAGGGAAATAGAGATAGAGAGACCTACCTATGTTAGCTCACCTTAGGGCAGTGGTGGCATGCCAAAAAGGTGACGCCACCCCCGAGCGCATCCCCCTAAGTGCCGGCGCTGGTGAGTGACATCATCACGCCAGCGCCAGGGGGAGGAGCACACACGCGTCGGAAGAGGAGAACTCCCCTGCTTGTGTGTGCTTCTTCAGTGCAGGCCACGGATCTGGCCTGAAAACTGTCAGATCGGGTCCGTGGCCTGTACTGAAGGAAGAGGTGACGGCTGCGTGCAATGGCTCGCTCTTCTCCCACAAAGAGCCAGCCGACCTCCTACTTCCCCAGCAATGCAGGCGCTAATGAATGATGTCATCGCGCCTGCACTGCTGGGGAAGTAGGAGGTCGGCCGGCTCTTTGTGGGAGAAGAGCGACCCACCGCGAGTGCCTCCTTCAATATAGCCTGCGGATCCGACCTGAAAACTGGCAGGTCAGATCCGCAGCCTATATCAGATCCGCTGCTGAGGGGATCTAAAGAAAGAGCAGGGATGGCGATTGCACGCGTGCCAGCAGAGAAGGCTCTGCATGCCCTCTCTGGCACGAGTGCCATAGGTTCGCCATCCCTGCCTTAGGGAGTGAGAGTGGCAGGGTAGAGATATTTATAAGGGTAGCTCAAGACCCCAACAGGAGAGTAGTGGCCTAGTGGGGCAGTGCATGTTCCTCTGAAGATGAGGGTGCACAGCAATAGGGATTGTTGCAGGACAGGTTTAGGGACCAGGGAAGAGCCCACTCAGAGAAGGAAGGCCTCTGGATCCCCTCCCAAGGAAGTGGGGCTGTCCTGGAATGCCTTTGAGGTCACTCTGCTGCCTGTTGTACTGTGTAGACCAGGGTGGTAAATATGAATATTACCTGTACTCTCTATATGTTGGTAATTATGAATGTACCTGTGTCACTAGGTGATTGCATATTTATTGTATATGTCTGCATTCACTTTAAGTATTCATATGTGTGAATGTGTATGGTTAACAGTAACTCTGATCATGTATAAACTACAACTCTCTGCCTCATAAAAAATCCTCTGCTGCTGTTTGACTGTTTAATTGTCACAGATCTAGGGGAATATACAAGGGGGTACCACAGGAACTAGGTTGCCACTAGAGGCACTATAGCGAACCCAGAACCCGTTACGCCTCTGGAAGAGCAAAGGTGTATTAAACATAAACACATAGGGATATCGGTGCAAGGTGGTGCACCTCTAGATGCACTAAGGTGTACTGTGGGAAAGTGCAGGAAGCACACAGAAACATGGTGGTAGACCTGTGCAAGAGCTAAGGTGTACAGGAGTGCAGGATAAGGAGACCTGAAGCACATAGTGAACATAGGGTAAAGTGTGGATCCTCTGTACCACAGCGGGAGTTGACTCTGGTTAACCCTGAGGCGCGGAGTCTAAGGAGGGCTATGTCTTCACCCTGAAACCCCCGCAAGGGGGTATGGCCTTTACAGCAGGCACCTCCCAGGTTGCAGACCCCAGGTTAAACCCCCCCCGGTGGCAGCTGGATAACTCACTTGGAAACACTGGCAGCAACCTGGAACAGCTGAACTGCAACTGGATCACTTGGAGCAGCTAGTAGAAATTTCACTCACAGCACCCCAGGGTGCCCACGAAACTATAACTCACAACACTTCCTTTAAACAGCGCAGAGTACGATATTCATTCCTGAGACTATCACTCCTGGCTCAACGATGTGAAGACAAACCAGTGCTGAATTCACTGAACCTGCGGTAGTAGCTGTGAAGAGAATTACTCAGATGCTGCAGAACCCCTTAGCTGAAGACACACGGAGCTGATCCCTTTAAGAAGCTGTATCTCAGTGGCAGTAGCAGGTTGTAACAAAGGCAGATAGATAGGCAGATCACTTACACAAAATGCCAGGCTGACGATCCATTGGAATTCACCTAATATAACATAGCTGACATTGATACTCAAGCACTAGTCTATGGACAAATTAATCATATCAGGCAGAGTTACTCTTTTATAAATGCTGATCCTCAGTTATATGATAGTCTTCATTATAAATCACCCCCACGGGGTTGTTAACTAAAGTTAGAATTCAACTGTCAGAGTGAATTCTCATGACTTTGGGTGGCTACGCTCTGATTCTCTGTTCCTTATTCACTAAACAGAGAATTTCCATTGTAAAGTTGGAAACCATGTCGGTAGCCATCTATTGTGTGCACCTGTGTGGGTTTCCTCCAGGCACTCCAGTTTCCTCCCACAATCCAAAAACATTCATCTGTGTGACTGAATAGGGGTACTAGATTGTCAGCTCCATAGGGCAGGGACTGAAATGAATGATGAATCTCTGTGAAGTGCTGCATAATACAGTAGCGCTATATAAAAAAATGGATCATTAAAAAAAGAAAATAGTGTGCGACCAACGTTATCTGGTGAATTTGCCCCATTGCACATTGTTGTATATTCTCATGCTGAATACCCATATAGTAATGCATTTACTAGAATCCCATCAAGTTAATTAACCTTAATTAATTACTTTTCTTTCTCTCCCCCCATACCAGTAAATAATCATTCTGTCGCTAGTTGGAATCTGCAGTTGAATGGAACTCCGGTACAGTAACAGTTGGAAATCTTTCATACAGACAGGGTAAGCATTCTGTTGCAGAGCAAACAGCTTTGAGTGGTACGACCTTGGATCATACACTAAACATGACAGATTACATTCATTACATTAGTACTCAGCAGCCAAAAGCCAGCTTTCCATCAAACTCAGAGCGGAGTAGAACTGGCACAGCAAAGAACCAGTCTGCAATTAAAAACTCCCTTCCTGGAACTCGACTGCATCAGTTGTCTATTTTATACAATATCTCAGGTGACCAGGAGACTGGCAAAACCTGCTGCCATTTTAACTCATTTGCTACTAGTACGACTTGCGATTCTGATTTCAGCCACTCAGTCTTCTCCTAGGAAATAATGGTTTTGTACCAGGCCAGGAGCAGTGAACGGTTTTTATGAACTCTATACTCGTTATTAACTAAGAGCTTCATTGACTAAATTGCGAATTCTCCTGTCAAATTCACTTCACTACAATTTAAGTCGCATCACCAACATAGTCACAAATTCCCATCTCAGTATTGGCTAAGTGGAGAATACACATGTTGAACAGGTGGACAGCGGCGAACACTGTCATACATGTAGTGCGGCGTAGTCAGTCGGGTAGAAGTAGGATGAGATGTCATTCGGAGTGACATGAATGCAACAAGTGAAGAGCAGTGACGTCAGTCTCCCACTAACTGTATTCTGTGAATATTCTATTTCTATGTCACCTTGTCCCTAGGTCATGTTGTCACTTAATCGCAGTCGCCATTGTCACTTTTGCATGAATAGTCTTCTGGAGCCCTGTTTTCAAACCCCCCCCCCCCCCCCCCCCAATTTGCCACTCTGAAGTTGCAGTCAAACAGGTGAATTCGGAGCAGTTGACTGAGTCGCATTCGCACCTTCGCAACACTCCACATTTTAGTCAACAGTAGAAGTACATGTGCACGCGCCTGCAAATTGATGCGAAGAACTCCATAAGCTTGCAACTCGCGTAGTCAAACAAATTGGTCGGGGAAATGGAGAATAGACGCAAATTCACAGCTCTACACAGCTACTTGTACTTTAGTCAATGAGGCTCTAAGTGTCAGATCCCAAAAGTCAAGAAGTAAATGGTATTTCCTAATAGTCACATGGGAGAGCGTGATGTCATCCATGGAGGAAGCATTGATGATGTCACGCTCTCCCATGTGACTATTAGGAAATGAAGATGTGGGGCTTCACAGGGAGAGCGGCTGCAGGGGAAAGCTCACCTCAGAGGGACTGCCTGAACCGGACACCATAGAGTCACCGGCAGAGAAAGAAGATGGAGTCTGCAACAAGGAAGTGCCGGACAGTACTCCTTTACAGGTAAGAAAGTGAACTTTTTGGCCAAAATTGAAAAAAAAAACACATTTACTATAAGTTAGTAATTAGTATCTATTAGCAAATGTGTTTTTTTTTTTTTCAATTTTGGCCGGAAAATGCCATCATCTGCTGAAAAAGCTGTCAACTTACTGGCATGAGAGTTTTAAAAGTCATTAATGTAAGACATCCATATATTTGATAGGGCAGCGCTCGCATCAGTAGTGTGCGCAGGTCCCTTTATATAGGGGTGCCTGCGCGGTGATGCGCATATGCAATGACGTTGCAACTGAACGTCATCATGTAACGCATGTCATGACAGAACGAAGCGCCTGTGGCTCACATCCTGAAACATTCTATATATATTTTACCTGTACAAAAGGGGTAACTATTTCAGAGATGTTAATATTTATACTGCTAAATGACTGCTCTATTGCACCATAGACAATAACAAATCGGCAAGTGTGAACCCAGCCTAGGGGAAAGTTGAAACATCAAGTGCTTCTGTACATCTCCGGCACAGTAAATATTCTACCATTACTGGGGTTTTCTATTCCCTAAAGTTTATTGGAAAGGAAAGTGTAGGGGTTGGTTGTACGCTCTGCTAAATTGTCCCCTGGCCACATCTGTAGGAAGGAACACTCTATTGATGGAAAGGCTTTGTGGTAGACTGGAGTCATTCTTTGTTCTGGAGTGGAATAATAAGGAGATTTTTTTTGCACATTGGCTAATCGCAATGTTTGTGGAATTTTGGAGTTGGTTTTGGGGTTAAAAGGTTAAACAGGGTATTTATTCAGGGTCTCAAATCTACTGGGGGCCACAAAAATAAAAACTGACAATAGAAATTATATGTGCAGTGCGGATGTGTGTAGTGCGGATGTGTGTAGTGCGGATGTGTGTAGTGAGGATGTGTGCAGTGCGGAGCGGATGTGTGTAGTGCAGATGTGCGTAGTACAGATGTGTGTAGTACAGATGTGTGCAGTGCAGATGTGTGAAGTGCGGATATGTGTAGTGCGGATATATGTAGTGCGGATGTGTGTAGTGCGGATGTGTGAAGTGCAGATATATGTAGTGCGGATATGTGTAGTGCGGATGTGTGTAGTGCGGATGTGTGTAGTGAGGATATATGTAGTGCGGATGTGTGTAGTGCGGATACGTGCAGTACGGATGTGTGTAGTGCGGATGTGTGTGGTGCAGATGTGTGCAGTACAGATGTGTGCAGTGCGGATGTGTGAAGTGCGGATATATGTAGTGCGGATATATGTAGTGCGGATGTGTGTAGTGCGCATATGTGTAGTGCGGATGTGTGTAGTTCAGATGTGTGTAGTACAGATGTGTGCAGTGCGGATATGTGTAGTGTGGATGTGTGAAGTGCAGATATATGTAGTGCGGATATATGTAGTGCG